>PVLD010004836.1:0-119976 GCA_004027595.1 Dinomys branickii | reverse complement strand
ATGATTCCTTCTCTTTGGGAGAATGTCCCTTAAGCTTTCTGCTGAGAGTTCCGCTTAAAAGGCTGTACAGATATTGGTTAGATACTCCCTACCTAGTGACCTGGGTGAGGTGTGTAAGACCGCTCCCCCGCCCTCCCAGGGTTCCCTGCAGGTATAGGGATGGATCTCCTCCCCCACTCGGTGATCTGGTCGCGAGCGCTGATATCTCACCAGTTATTGGAGTCCCTGCAGGCATGAAGGTTCCAAGGTGCCAGTCTATCCTTTGGGGCTTTCTGCGCGGCCCGCCCGATGTGCGCAAAACATGGGACCGCTGGGTGTTGCCGCCACCAGAGAGCTGATCTCTGTCGGGAGTCGCCGGAGAGCTGCGCCGGCTCGGGAGGCGGGAGGGTCCGAGCTGTCCGTGTTCTCAGGGCGTTAGGACCCAGCAAATCTTCCTCCTCGCTCCCGGCGTTTGGGACCCTCCGCGTGGCCCGCCCGACACGCGCGAAAGGTGGGATTGCCGGGCGTCTCCGCCGCTAACAAGCCGATCTCTGTGGGGAGTCGCCGGGGGGCTGCACCGGCTCGGGAGCCGGCTGCGCTCCCACGGCGCTTGGACCGAGTCAAGCTTCCTCCCCGCGCGGATCATCCCTGGCTCCCAGTGTCTGGGGCTTTCCCATGTCTCTCCCCGGCAGCCTGGTCCGCCCTACCACATCTCTCCCGGCATCTCAGAGAAATACGCCCAGTTTGAACTTCCCAGCCGAGGTCCCGGCATTCACGCTCGCCATGTCTGTCTCGAGCTGGTGGTGTTTATTAAGGAGGATCGCTCCCTTGCTGCTCACCTGGTCGCCATCTTCCCATCCGGTCCCTGAGGTCATATTCTTAAGTAAAATAAATTTTACATACCTCTGTAAATATCCCATTGTTTTTCTGGTGTGACATAGTGACAGTGTAAAAAAGGACCAAAATGTATGACAGATACTGTGAAACAGGAAGAAATTACTGAAATGGGAAGGGAAACTAGGAAGGAGGGAAGGGGAAAGGAATGAAAGGCCTTTTAAAGAAAAAAATAAGAAAAGAAGAAAAAATAAGAAAAGAAATATAAAATTGAAGTAAAGCTTTTGTAAATAAGGGTGGGAAGATGAGTTCAGGGCAGGGGAGGGGAATGGGGAAAAAAAGAGGAATCAAGATACACCATGTACAGGTATAAATTCCTTATGATGAACGTGATCATTATGTATATCGGAATAGTCCCAATGCACTTAATTTAAAAAAGACAATTGAGCTAGGTGGTTGCATTAAACAACATCAACATTTGTTTTATTTTCAAACAGTCAATGAAGCTATCATCTAGGACTCATAGCTAGAGAGGACAAGTTTGAGTTTTGTTTTAACACGTCTAAAACAGCCTTAGTCTCTTGTTAGGTGTTAATACATTTTGGACTCTGATTTTTTTTTTTCCGGTACTGGAGTTCGAACTCAGGACCCTGTGCTTGCTAGGCAAGCGCTTATTCCACTGAGCTATATCCCCAGCCCCAATTTTGGACTCTGAATTGAAACCAGTGTTCATTTACTGTTCTGAACATCTTAAGTCCCTTAAAAGTTTTGTTACGTCTGCTCTGCGTGTGCTCCATATTTCTCACAGTTCTGGAGGTGGACAGTCGGAAGTAAACGCTCACATGTCGGTGTCTTTGTGAGTGCCTGCCTTCTCATCATCAGGAGAGAGGGAGATAGGCAGCTCTACTCTTCCTTCCTCCTTGGTCCAACCTCCTAACATCATCCTTCCCTAATTATTGGCCAGTTTTCACCTCCTCATGTGTATCACATTGGGGGGTGAGGATTTCACACATGAATTTAGGTGGACGTAAACATTCAGTGACCAACAAATATTAACAGAATCTTATAATTGATGTGATAGCTTTTTTGTCTTGGAGGGTAGATTTTTTTTCAACATTTCACAATCTTAATAATGTCAAGTTTTGTAAGAATTGTATTATTTATTTTTGTTAAAATGATGCATTTTTTTTCTCTAAAATATGTCTCGCCCTTATATATTTTATTTTGAATTATACATATTCCCATCAGAGGGAGGTAACTACAGGGTGTGTATCCTTTGGAATTTTGTATCCTCGTACCTACTAGATATTTTAGGGGTGGGACCAACATGAAGCATGAAATTTATTTTTTATCCATATCTTATGGCCTTAACTGGGGTGGCCGTCAGCTCTCTCCTGAAAGCTCCCTCTCAGTATGCTATCCTCAAAGTATGGAAAAGCCTACTGTTTGCCTTTCCTAACTCCTGTCTCCTACATTGCTAATGACTGAGCATGTTTTGAATGTGAAATATATTGGTAAGGAAGCAGGCAGCAGTGGGGGCAAAGAGAAAAGACAGAAAGCATGAGTAACTCTCATGGAATTGAAGCCCCAAGGCATCAGAAAGCTTAAATAAACCACAGAAGTAGAGGAAATTAACGGGAAGGAACATAAGCAGACGGACTATGTGAGTCATATAATGGCAAAGCAGAGTTGGGAGCAACGGACACTGATGGGTAGCTGCTGGAGTTCCTCCTTGGGTCATCAGCAGTAGTCATATTACTAAAGCTACTGAATAAAGAAGACTTCTCTGTGAGACATTGCTTCAACAGTGCTTCCAAGTGTTCCCTATGCCCTCTTTGACCTTTAAACAAAGCTCTAAATAAATAAATACTTTGTAAGTAAACCATTTTTTTCCTGCTATTTGTTGCTTGTCAAATAGTTTGGATTTCTGAACCGTTTTATGCTTCCCAGTATTTGGTAATATTTATGTTGCCTGTACTTTAATGAACATTCTTCTGCTTATACATTTATGGTTAAATTATTTTTTTAATGAATGAAAGTTCACCATGTAGTATAAAATAATCTCTGAAAATCAATTTATACACTTTGAATTTATCTAGTTATGGGTAAATAGAAGTGTTTTGCATAATTCTTAAAAATGAAATTATGCTAATTTAAATACCAAAACAATTAAAACCATAAAAAATATTATATGTAATTTGCTGTTTTAGTTCATTCTGAGAACTCTCTAGCATTTACTGATTAAATTATACTGTAAAATATGATCGTGTCTCATTTATCCTTTTTGGTGGACTTTAAGGGCCTTAGTGTAAAATTGCTTCATATATCTTTCCCTTTTAAAGTATTTAAAGTAAAGCATGACATTTAGAAAATATACTGATCTTAAAGTTATACCTTAAACACTAGTCATAAAATGAACATAACTGTATTCACTTTCCAGATCAAAAAACTAATTTACGTGGTGGCACACGCCTATAGTCCCAGCACTCGGAGGCTGAGGCAGGAGAATCCTATCAAGTTCAAGGCCTTGGGACTATATAACAAGACTCTGTCTCAAACAAACAAACAAACAAACAAACAAAACAAACAGCTAGCTTATCATATTAGCAGCACCAGAATCTTATTTTGTACATATTGCCCATGTCATCCTCATCTTGACTCCGTAGATTACTTTTCCCTGTATTTGAAACAGTGAAGAAATGCAACATATATTTTTATCTGAGTTCTTTTACATGATTATATTCGTAAGTTTTATCCATGTTGTAGGTAACAGATTTGCTCATTTTAATTGCAGTACACTGTTGTATTTTATGAAGATACACCTACATACCTCTTTTCTGCCTTTATACATTTGCATTGTGTCCAATTTGAGCTATTATGAATACTTGTGATATGAATACTCTTGTAGTTGTTTTTGGCAACACATATTTGCATTTTTCTTTGTATATGTTGGGAATAGCATTGCAAAGTCGTAGCATATATTCTACCTTTCCTTCTCCTTGGTCCCCTTTCTCATCTCTAATACTATTTAAGGGAGATGTTATAGTTTCTGTATAAGGTTCTAATTGCTCTACATTCTGTATAACATTTGCTATTGTCAGTCTTTTTGATTTAACCATTTTATTGGTGGCTGGGGCAGTTAATATTGTCAACCTGACTGAATTAAGAGACTGGCAAATTGATAGGGTCCTGGAAAAATAGTATGCTTGGGTCGCATGATTGTTTGTCTTATACACTTACCATTATTAAAGATAATTATTATCTTCCTAATTGATTGAACCTTTTGTAATTCATTTCATTAGCAGTGCTCCTTGCTTTAAAGTCTGTTCTGCCTAATATACAAGCTACGCCACCTTTAGTATTTATGAAGTGTATGTTTTTATTTTCTTTTTACTTTCTCTTTATACAAAAGTTCTTTTTAAGCAAAAGTTTTCTGTTCATTTGACAAACTTTGTCGTGTAACTAGTGTTTAAATTACTTATACTTAATGTAATTGCTAATAAACCTGAGTATAAGATACCCACCTTCACTGTTTTGTTTGTCCAATTTGTTTTATTTCTAGTTTACTGTATCTTTTTTTGTATGTTTTTATCTTTACACTACTTTTTAGTACTATGTTTTGTCCTTTCAATTAATTTGTTAGTTTAGCATTCGTTAGTGGTTAGCCTAAAAATTACAACCCGTATTCTTGTAATAGACTTAAGAAAGATTAATAGAAATTAGCCTTGGGCCCTTTCTCAGTCAGTGCAAAACTTTTGTTACATCTAACTACATTTAATTTTTTACACTTTTGTGTTGGGACATGCATTTGTATACACACACACACACACACACACACACACACACACCGATATTATTGTTTTTTGTAGTCAGTTGTTTTGTGCTTTACCTATGTAGTCTCCATTTCTGATGTTCTTTGTATTCTACTTTATACGTCCTTCCTTCCTTCCTTCCTTCCTTCCTTCCTCCCTCCCTCCCTCTCTCCTTTCCTCTTTCCTTCTTTCCCTCTTCCTTTCCTTTTTCCCTTCCCTTCCCTTCCCTTCCCTTCCTTTCCTTTCCTTTCCTCTCTTTCCCCTTCCACTTCCTTCCTTCCTTCTTCCTTTTGAGACAGGGTCTTGCTTTATGGTTTGGACTGGCCTTGAACTCACTATGTAGCCCAGGCTGGCTTCAACACAAGGCAATTCTCCTACCTCAGCTTCCTGAGTGCTGGAATTATAGGCATGTACCACCACTCCCAGCTATGCTTTTA
The DNA here is from genome assembly GCA_004027595.1 of Dinomys branickii. NCBI lineage: Eukaryota > Metazoa > Chordata > Mammalia > Rodentia > Dinomyidae > Dinomys > Dinomys branickii. The sequence goes on along the minus strand of PVLD010004836.1, from coordinate 114,914 downwards.
TTGCTACCTGCAGAACTCCCTATAGTATTTCCATTAAAGAAAATTGGCTGCTGACAAACTTTATTAGTTCTAATCTTTTTTTTTTTTTTGAGACAGTCTTGCTATGCAGTTCAAGCTGTCCTTGAACTTGGACTGCAACGATTCTTCCTCCTCAGTCTCCCTACTGCTGGGATTATAGACCTGTGCCCACTCTTGGTTAATTTTAATTTTTCTTGAACACATCTTTACTTACCCTTTAGTTTATGTGATTATATAATTTTAGCTAGACAATATTTTTATTCAGACTCTTGGAGCTATCATTGCCTCTTTGGGCTCTTGTTTCTTCTGTGGAAAAGTCATTTGTTTTTGTCTGATCTGTTTTTGAGGTTTTATTTTATCTTGACTGTCAGCAGTTTTACTGCAGTGCGTATAGGGATAGTTTTCTGGTCTGCTTGGGTTTGTAGTACTTCTTGAACCTCTGGGTACTGTATATTTGTCATCATTATTTTTAAAATTTTCGTAGCTACCTCTTCAAATACTGCTTCTCTCTTATTCTGCCCTTTAATTCCAATATGAGACCAGCTTTTGCCATATTTCACTTGTATCTTATGTTTGTTTTTTGGCTTTTTCAAACCATGTTTTAGTCAGAATTTTTTTCTAACCTTATAATTCTCTGTTATTAAACTACCATTTGATAGGTTTCCCACCCAAGACCTACTCCGTCCTCATGGCAGTGGTCCAGTGCTGAGTCATAATGGTACCTAGCTCCTGTTTCCCAGAAACCCCTATGGTTTCTTCCAAGCTGCCTTTGCCAGAACCTGCACACGCCAAAAATGATCCAATCCCCCTTCAGCACATTATGCTAAGCAGCCTATGTCAGCTACCCTGTGCCCCCTGCCCTGGGAGTGCATATAAGCTCCAACCCTGTCCTTTGTCTTCAAAGAACCAGCACAGCTGCTGTGCCTACCTTAAACTTTTATCTCTTGCTGTTTATATCTCTCTCCTCCTCTGCCTTGGTTTAAATTATCTAAAAATAGCTCAATCAGTTGGTGCTGTGACCTTAGTGGGCAGGGGATTGCCTTGCTGGGGGTGGGGTGGGGAGGTGTGTGGGGTGGGAGGGTGTCTATCCTTTGGCCTGAGCTCCCCCCTCACCCCACTCTCTTCTTCTGAGACTGGGGAGCCCTTTGCCTTGCCATTTCTAGCAGACGTCCAGCACCAGCCTTCATCTTGTCAGCTTTCAAGGTGAGCCCTCCCTCTCTTGGGGTGCATGTCCCAAATTTGTGGCTACACGGGTACACCCTCTCATCCTCTGGGACGACACTATGTCCTCTGGGACCTCCCCTTTGTCAGTCCCAGTGACGACTGGTGAATTGATTGTTGGGACTCGCTTGTTCTTTGGGACTCCCCCTTTGTGGGGCCCTCTCTCGGTCATGCTTCATTGGAAGGTGACCGTTCTCCACTGATTTACGACCTCCTCCTTCCCGAATCATCCTTCGGGACTCCTCCTTTGTGGGGCCCTCTCTTGGTGGTGTTTCACTGGAGGGTGACAATTCTCCGCTGATTTACAACCCCCCCTCCATCTCAGTTTGACCATAAGATGGGTAATAATCAGTCTTTGCGTGATAAAACCACTCCTTTGGGCTGCCTTTTAAGGCACTTAGATACTCTTGGGCTAAAACAAACCCTCAGGCCAAAAAGGCTAATTTTTCTCTGCCAAACAGCTTGGTCTGCTTATCATTTAGATAAGAGACTTAGATAATTGCTAGCAAAAAGATGCCAAGTGGGGGGAAATGCCCCATGTCCAAGCGTTCTTTGAACTAAGGCATGTCCTGGCCTAATTCAGTCCTGTAGGGCGTCCCAAACCCTTTTGGCACACTCCTCAGGATCCCCTCCCTTACTGGGTCTGCCATCGTGATACTCCCTTGTCCTGCCTTTCAGATCCTATAGATGATGTCCCTCCCCCTCCCTAACCTTGCAGTCCTTCGGCTCCTCCCTCTTCCTTAGGATAGCGTCCAACTGCTCACTGCTCAATCTCCCCCACTTCCACAGACACTAACCCTCCCTCTCTTTGCCGAACATTATCTCCTCCCTTCTGCCCCGCCCATCATACTCAGTCCCATGATTCTCCTCAGCTAGACCCTCCCACTTCCTCTGTCCTCACTTCCCCTATGCCATCTTTAGCCCCTCACTTCATCCCTCCCACACCAACCCTCAACCCCTCCTCTTCGTGAGGGTGCGAGAGGAGAGTCTCATAAATATTCACATTTCCTTCTCCATATCTGATCTCTCTCACATTACTGAATGTTTAGGTTCCTTTGATGATAACCCCTTTAATTTTACAAAACAGCTCATTTTCCATTCCAAAATGTTTGCTTTTTTAATTATTTCTAGTACTAGGTATAAGTTATCTTTTGTTATTTCCAGTACTAGGTATAAGTTGTCTTTTAATTTTTAACTCATACTTATTTTAAACTCCATGGCTCATGATTTCAACATCTGAGTCTCTCAATTTCTGTGAACTTAGGAAAAACAGCTTTTTACTAATTTATAACTGAAATTTAGTGTCTTATTTAATTATAAAAGTGGACAACAACAACAACACAAAAAGTAAGCCACAAAGTCACAGCTTTACCTGTTAATTTCAGATGACTTTATATCACATGATCATTGTTGAAGATACATTGAAATATTGCTTATAATCTTCACTGCTTTAAAATAACAACTGTTATTAGACTGCTTCCAGGCTTGTTTACCTAATGCAACAGCACAGATTTCATAGAGGTGAAAATGTGGTAGACCTCACTTGTTTTTAGAACATGAATCTTCAATTCAACCATTGGCACAATTCTAAAGAAGAAGCTCATGGAGCATGTGAAGTGTGCTGTGCCATTGATCCGAACAATAATATCCAAAAAGCATGATACAGTGATGGAGAGGTGGGGAAAATTCTCAGTGTATGGATGCAGGATCGGCATCACCACTGAGTCCCAGTCAGCTTAATGCTTATTAAAGACAAAACTAAAAGTCTGTTTGAAGACTTGAGCAAAACGTGGGGTGAACAGGTTATATCTTGTACTGCCAGCCAACCTTCACAGTGTAAAAGTACAGTAATACCTCAGTTCATAAACGCTTCTAACGTTAGCAAGCAATTTGGTTTGCAAACGGAAGCATTCAGCAAAATTTTGCTTCCTTTTGAAAAACTGTGCATTTACCGGGGATACAGCTCAGTGGTACAAGTGCCTGCCTAGCAAGCACAAGGTCCTGAGTTCGATTCCCAATACCAAAACAACAACAACAACAGAAAAACTATGTATTTGTAGTGGATTGACAACTGGCGGTCAACTTTCAATGCCCAGCAGAACTGAGTAAGCATGGTGCTGGGTGTGGGAGGCCCACCTCAGGATTGTTGCCAGTAGCATAAGAGGCAAAACTGGAGAAGAAGTAGTTAGGCTGTTGGGAGCGGATAGAGGCTGTTGGGAGCTGGTAGAAGCTGTAAGGAGCTGTTGGTTCTGTTGGAGGAGCTCGTCATGCTGGCTTTCCTGGTGAACTCGGCTATCTTCATCCACGGAGGAGCTTGGGACTTTGTTGGCACTGAGATTAGCTTTGGTTCACTTTGGGGGAGCTCTGGTTCTCACCTTAAGCTTTGCTTCCTGGCTCCAGAGGGGAAGATGGTGCACTGCTGGTCTCCTGGAGAAGCTTGCTGTGTTGGCTTCCCTGATGGGAACTCGGCCATCTTAATCATTGAGGAGCTTTGGACCTCACTGTTGCTGAGGATGGCTATGGTACCTTTTGGGGGAGCTCTGGTTCTTCTGAGCATTGCTTCCTGACTCCAGTGCAGATTCCTCAGCCTGCTAGCATAGATCTTTTATCCTGCTGGTACAGACTTTCTGGATTCCACCACTGACCTTTGGGCCTTTCCAGCACAGATCAGTGAAACAGGCCTGCATGGGATATTGTTATAGGCTCTGGCCTCCAGTTGGATTTGTGGGATGCATTGTTATGAGCTCTAGGTCTTCAGCTGGACTCAGGTAGGACATTATCGTGGAATCCAGGCCCTCAGCTGGATTCCTGGTCTATAGCGTGTGGACAGATTTCCTGCATTCTCTTATATGTCATTCTTTGGGTGACTTTTATAAAAAATCTTATAAAATATGTGTCCTGTATTATGTTGTTCCCCTTGCAGAAATATCCCCCAAACCAACAGCGTTGGATAACAAACATGATGATGGCCATTTTCCTCACACAAACACAAATACAGCCGTCTTCCCCCGAACTGTAAAACAAATTAAGTTCGTAAACTGAAATACCGCTGTAAGTGGTGTGGCTGTGACTGCAGATATTATAACTGCCCCCAAATTTCTAGCAACACTTAGATAAATTATTGATGAAGGTGCTTATTTTCCCCAACAAGTTCTTAACATCAGCAAGATGGGACTGTACTGGAAGAGGATACCAGAACAGAGTTCCATCTGTAAAGAGGAAAAGCTGATGCTTTCCTCAGCATCCGCTGAGGATGGACTTACTCTGTTGTTTTTTGACAGTGTTTCTTTAGATATGACACCAAAGCCTCTCTTAGTTTACTACTCAGAGAACCCAAGGGACCTGAAAACATAGCAAAGGGCTCTCTATGTACTGTGTAGAAGAGTAACTCCAAACTGGAGCACTATGAAGACTGTTTACTAGGACTGGTGTTTCCTCCATTTTATCTCAGAGATACAGAAATATTGTTTAGAAAAAGATATCCTGTTCAACATTCTTTTGCTGCTTGACAGTACACCAGCTCATGCCTAATTCATGGATGGCTTTTGTTCCAATGTCAAAATAGTGCATCTGTCTTCAAATACTATGACTCTTAGCCAACCTATGGACTAAGGAGTTATTATGACTTTCAAGAAATATTTATCTACCTCACACGTTTTGTCAGCCAGTGAAGACAGTTAATGAAACGAGAACGACCTTTCAATAATTTTGGAAGGACTATAACATCTATAAGCCCAGAAAAAATAGCAACTTTGGTTGGCATGAGGTTTTGGCTGTCACCAGAAATGGGGTTTGGAAGAACCTGTGCCCACAGTTTGTTTATGCAGTTCATGTAATGAGTCCAAAGAGGTCTTCAACAACTTAGTGACCCTTAGCAAAATGCTGGAGCTGGATCTGAAGGAGGATGAACTCATTAAACTCCTTGCTGTGCAACATGAGGAGCTTCTTAATGAGGACCTGATGGAAGTAGAGGCCCAGTGCAAAGGTCAAGAGGAAGATGTAACTGAAAAACCAAAGAGATTCACAACACAGGAAATGGCAAAGGGATTTTCTTTACTTGAAGAGGCATTGTGAGTTTTGAGGCTCAGGACCCCAGTGCAGAACGACACAGCAAGGTTACAGAAGCCATTCAGAGTGCCGTCCAGTGCTACAAAGTCATTCAAGATGAGAAAAAAGAGCTATCAGGTTAATAATATCCCTCAGTTATTGTGAGCTGATCAGGTCCACAATCTCCTGAGTGTATGGTGAGGGCTAAATAAAAAGAGGCAAATGGAATGATTTCAGGGCTGTAGGAGGATCAGAGCCCTCTTACAGAATTTGAGATTCTCTTAGAGCTAAGGCCAAGATCTTCTTTGGGTGACCTGTATTTATTTGGTTATCAGAAGAAGGGAGGGGAGTACTCAAGAAGGTGGAATCACTGAAGGATTTCTCCAAGTAAGGTATTAAATTAATCGTTAATAAGGATTAAATTAATCCACCCAGGAGTGAGATGCCTGAGGCTATAGTCTTTACTTAGTTGAGATCAGATCCAGGTGTCCTTGGTTGTGATCTTACACTTTGAGGCTTTCTGGCCATTACAGGTTTTAGTAGGGATCTGTGACTCACACAGGTTCACTTACTATGAGTCCACTGCCCATCTCCAGACAAGGAGCCTAGGCCTTAGACAGAATCACAAGTGAACACAAAAAGTCAATTGATTAATTTAAGTCCTGCTCAGGTCTGCTTCGTAGTGGTCTCCATCAAAGAGCTACTACTCAAGACACGGGGGATCATTGTTTTCAAGATTTCAGAATTGAGTCCATCAGAAGCCAGTGTCATGGGCGTCAGGTGTGCGTCCACTCTGGTGTTGCTGTCCACCTCCCGTTGCTGCAGCTCCACCGCCTCCCACCTCCCTTCCACCTTCAGTTAGTAATTCTTGTTGGTTCACGCTGTGCAGTTGGCTCATGCCTTTTGTGGTACTGTGCTGTTCCACCATTTTAAGGTAACTCTAAAAGTAGGAATAATTTATTTATAGTATTTGTGTGTATATTTGTTTTTTTTATGCTTTACATTGTATATTTGTGTTAACAATGTCCAAGACTCACTCTTTCATACTTACGAATGTATCGAATTTAAAAAAGCTCTCCTGGAAAGGAACTCATTCATAAGATGGGGACTTACTGTAAACAGTATGCTCAGTGTCTCACTAAACTTTTCTTTTTCTTTTGCGTAGCCATCAGATCAAGTCGTTACAGTACAGTAACACTGGAGACATGATTCTTGTTGTATCCGGAAGTTCACAGGCCAAGGTGATTGACAGAGATGGTTTTGAAGTAATGGAATGCATAAAGGGAGACCAGTATATTGTAGACATGGCCAACACCAAGGTAAGCTTTCAAAGAACATTTTAATGAATTCAATTTTTGTTCATGCCAGGCATAGTAGCACACACCTGTAATCCCAGCACTCTGGAGGCTGAGGCAGGAGGACCAGCCTGCGCTACAAAGTGAGCTCAAGACCAGTCTGAACTGCACAGCGAGACCCTGTCTCAAAAAACAAAAAAGACAAAAAAACCAAAAAATAAATTTTGGTTCATGTTTATCAGCAACTTGAGTTACATAATGATTCATTCTATAAGTATCTGAAAACAACAACGACTTACTGCTTTTACAGTGATATGGATGGATTGGAAAGTTCCTTGGCCTCATATAATGTCAGGTAGAGCAGTAGAATTTATAAGTGGGTTACCAGATCCAAAATGGCCTCACTCAAATGGTTACAATGAGAGCATATGTCGTGACATCTCTTGCTCTTTGCCTCTTCCCTACCCTCAAATTGCCCTTCTTTTGCATTTGACTTTTCTCTTTTGCTCCTGTTCTCAGTCTTGATTCACCCTCTTTTTCCACTTGCTTAGTTTAATGCTTCTCGGAATGTGGTGGTCTAATGGAGTTTGACTTCTTGCTGGATGGCTGGGTTCCATGCAGAACAAACATGTACGCTATTTCTTAATTTCTGGCTTCAGTTCTTATACAGCATGATAGGGTCAGCCCCAGTTTTGGGGAATGAGAAGCAGATTACACTACTGATGGGTGAATGACAAGGTCAGACTATAGAAGATTGTGTTGGGTGGGAGATAATTATACAGTCAGCTTCAAAAACAGTCTGCACAGCTGCTATGTTCTATAGCTTAGGATAAGAATGAAAGAGTCTCATCAACTATATAATTTAGGCCTTAAAGAAAGTTATTTATTCTTGCTAACATGTCTGTGAGTTGGCAGTTCTTGGCTGAGCTTTGCTCTGGGCTGCAGATAGAATGCTTAAAGGTCTCTTCCACATGATTCTCTTCCTTCTTAGACCAACAGACTACTTGATGACACTCTCTTTCATTGCTTATATCACATTCACTAACATTGCATCAGCTAAACCAAACCCTGTGGCCATGGCCAACATTAGTTGAGTAGAGAAATACGTCCTGATCCCTGGTGGAGGGAACAGCAATGTCATGGGCAAAGCCTGTGGATATAGGGAAGGGTGATCGATTGGGAACTATAATGCAGTTGACATGCAGTTTTAAAGTATGAGGGCTGGGGATTTAGCTCAGCAGTGCAGTACCTGCCTGGCAAGCCTGAGGTCCTCAGTTTGATTTCCAGTACCCGCCCCACCAAAATAAAAATAAAAAATTAAGTATGAGTGAATATGGGTGATGGAGAATTTTGAGCCTCCGTTATGCATTCTGATTCTTATGGGTTTTTTCTTTACCTATCATCCATCTTCTTATAGATTAATTCTCATGTTTTGTGCTTAAATCAAAATCTTGTGTGAGATTTATCTAAGAAAATCCCATTCTCATTGCATTTGCAGATTCTGTATTTATGAACTTTCTTACTTAATTATTTTGTAACCCCCAAATAAATACTCAGGATACTTTTAAGGTTATTTGTGCACATGTATTTGAACCAAGTGACCAAAAATTTGAATTTGTCATCCTGTTTTACCTCTCATACTGTAATAGTGTTTTTTTAAATGGCTATTGCATGCTATATTTTTATTTTCTTGCTTTTTGTTTAATATTTATGGAGTGGTCTTATAATCTCATTATTAAGCTTTCTTTCATCAGTTTGTCTAGGGTTGATAGTAAATGCTCCTCTTCAGGTTTGTCCTTAGCCCTTTTCAACATCAAAGCAATTCTATGCTGTTTCTTAATCATATAACTAAAAGAGAATGGGTTTAGGGGGACCCCAGAATGCTTGATTGTTATAATGTTCATGAGTGGTCTTTAATTGTAGAAATTAGAAGACTTACAAGAAACTTACTGATGTTTTCAAATGCTTTAGTTTTAAACAGTACAACTATATTGATATCAGACATTCTGATACCTAGCAATTCCAAAAAAATTGCTTTTATTATTTGGAATGAAACATATTAATCATATATTTTACTGACAAATTTTTTTCCTAAGAAGTAAAATATTTAATATTTATTGAAGTAATGTAGTTCTGGTTATATTTTTGTTTCTTTAAACAGCTTTAACTGATGATTTAAATTATAGCTATAACTAAAAATTGTAATAATTTGAAATATATTGTATTCCTTTTCATCTTCCTTCCTTCCTTCCTTTTTTTCTTTTTTCTCTTCTCTTCTCTTCTCTTCTCTTCTCTTCTCTTCTCTTCTCTTCTCTTCTCTTCTCTTCTCTTTTCTTTCTCTCTTTCTCCTTCTCCCTTTTTCCTCCCTCTCCCTCTCCATTCTCAATCTCCCTCTCCTTCTTCTCTCTCCCCACTCTTTCTCTTTCTTTTTGAGATGGTCTCATTTGTAGTTCAGGCTGTTGTTGATCTCACTATGTAGCTCAGGCTGGCCTTGAACTCTCAAGTGATCCTCCTGTCTCAGCCTCCCGAAAGTTGGGGCTACAGGTGTGTGCCACCACTGCTGGCTCCTTTACATTTTCTGAATAGCTCTATAACTTTTTATCTAACAGAAGAACTTCCTTAACCCTGGCTTCTGTCCTTTTGACCTGTCCCCATCAGCTGTACTGGAAGGAGGTAGCACTTCCTTAGATTCTGACACGAGAACCTTTCAGTCTCATCTTGCACTTTTCCTGCCCTGACATTACCCATGTCTCTGATGATTCTTTGCTGCTTTTAATAGGGAATACAATTTAGAAATTACAGTCTCAGTTCTGCATATATTCATTGTTGCTAGATTTCCTTTCCTTCGAAACTTACATGACAGAGATAGGCGTAAGACAAACCAATCAAAAATAAGATACGTAAGAAATCATGAGTTCATACAGATAAGTCCATCCTGATACAGCTTCTTTGACTTTCCCAACTCAACATTTATACACTTTGCTCGCAGTAAGAGACTTGGCATCCAACCTCATAACACTTCGCATTTGTTCCTTGAAGTGGTATGTGGAAAGTAGTTTCAGAATTGCTATACCCATAGCTTTTATTGTAGGGAGAATTCTAAGGCGGGCCTCCAAGGTCCCTTTCCTGCTCTTTGAGTGTGGGTTTTCCTTCCCTTTGAGTGAGTTACTGTCACTAATGAGGTAGATGTTCTTGTAATTAGGTTATATTACATGACACAGTAAACTTTAAGAAAGGAAGATTACCTTCTGTGGATGCAGCCTAATCGGGTGAGAACTTGACAGTGTGATTCTTGCCAAAAGAAAGTTTAAGTGTGGGGAAGATTTAAGATGAGGGAGCACTCAGTGCTGCATTTGAGCTGGAATCGGAACTTGTGAGTTGAATTTGGATACATAGTTAAGGATATTTCCGAGCCAAGTGTGAGAGTGCTGCCTAGTTTTTTCTTGCTGCTGAAAGTACAAGGGAAGAAAGATGAGCTGAAGGTATTCTTGTTAAAAGAAAGCAAAGCAATGAATCAATAACTGGGATCTCACCCTGCTGAAAAGTTTCTGCACATGTAAAGAAATCACCAGAAGAGTAAAAAGAAAACCCACAAATTTGGAAAAAATTTTAGCTGACTATCCCTTGGACAAAGGCCTTCTTTGTGGAACATATAAAGAATTAAAAAACATCAGCTCCCCCAATTTCCAAGACCCAATCCAGAAATGGGCATCTGAGATGAATACACACTTCTCAGATAAAGAAATACAAATGGCAAGTAAGTACATGAAAAAATGTTCAGTATCATTAGCCATTTGAGAAATGCAAATTAAAACAACATTGAGATTTCATCTCACCCCAGTGAGAATGGCTATCATTAAGAAATCAACCAATAACAAGTGCTGGTGAGGCTGTGGAGAAATAGGAACTCTTCTCCACTGCTGGTGGAAATGCAGACTGGTGAAACCACTGTGGAGATTGGTTTGGAAATTCCTCAGCAGACTACATCTAGAGTCCCATTCAACTCAGTTGTTCTCCTTCTGGATATTTTCCCAGAAGATCCAAAAACATATCACAGCGATATATGTGCACCCATGTTTATAGCAGCACAGTTTGTAATTGCTAAATTGTGGAAACAACCCATTTGTCCCTCCACTGAGGAAGGGACAAAAAAATTGTGGTATTTTTATATAATGGAATATTACTTGGCTATAAAGAAAAACTCGAGGGTTTTACAGGTAAATGGTCACAATTAGAAACCATACTTATAAGTGAAATAAATCAGACCATGTGTAAGCAACATATTGTCTCACTAGTGTAAGAACCTGAAAGAAGGAGTAAATTAGGAGGTATGATAGATATTGTGAAAAGAAAGGAAACTGATCAAAAGTAAAGAGCAACTGGGATGAGGGAAAAGAGAAAAGAAAGAAGAGGAAATAATGCATATATGTATATGCAGGATAACTAACATAGTTGTACTACTGACTTCCATCACTACCGAAAGGAACAGTTGATGATTAATTATTTCATCAATTTTGCATGTCTGTATTTTCCTGTGTAACCACCTTGAAGATCCCAATATGTAGTACAACAACCATTGTTAATTTCCTACTCTTTGTGTGTAATTCAGTATTGCTTGTATTCTTATGCTATTTTGTAAATGGATGTCTGTTTGTTAGTATGTTTTCCTTCTTTTATTTTTAAAATACATTTTAAAAAATTTAGAAAAAAAAAAGAGTAGCTTTGGTAGGAGGAGGGCTAGTTTTGACCTGCAGGTGGACAGGGTAAGGGTGTCCTGTGCATAGTTGCTTACAGGTGGTGGCTTCAGCTTGGAGATGGAAAGTATCATCATCTCCTTGCAGTCATTTCCTAAGTTTGTGTTGGAAGAATTTCAGGCTCTCAGTGGATTTGTAAAAATGTAGAGTACTGTTGATGGTTGTGAGGGAAAAATTATTAGAATTATGGGAGCACAAAAGATTACAGAATGTAAATTTGTAGAGACAATTATTCTGTATATTTGTATGATATTTTTGAGTTTTACTCAGGACCCTTTATAAACTGGTCCAACACAGAAGGACAGTCAAGATCATGTTGAGAAAGTGGTTGAAATTTAGGAAATTGACAATAAAAAACAGTAAGGAACTGGAAGATAGGTGGTTATGTAGCCAATAAGTGGAATATCTAGAGCCTATCAGTGATGGTGAACCTTTCACACTTTCAGTGATACAAATAGCCCATTGCAGCATGCATGCTATAGGTTTGCTTCCACTGGCCTAGATCATATCTGTGATAAAATTTTTCTAAAATCAGTAAATTTTGAGAGTGTATGATTTCAGAAAAAGAACTGCTTATAGCAATAGCAGAATTAGCTACAGTTAGGGCTGCTGAAATATGGAGTTGATTAGGTCAAAGAAGAGTGAAGTTTCTTCTTTGATGTGTTAAATTATATTAATATTTCCCAGATTGTCAAAAATTAGAAGAATTTGAACTTTACAGTGATTGGTTCATGGGAAAAAATGACTAAGATGTGATAGATTACAAGAAGTGTTGGCAAACTATAATCTGAAGGCCCAAAATAGCTTCTGCTCCTCCACTCTTCTCCTCTTTGGGGGCTGCTAGAGATTGAACCCCAGGGCCTTATACCTGTTAGGTAAGTGCTCTGCCACTGAGCTATATTCTTAGCCCTCCACCCTGTTTTTGGAACTAAAAGTTTTAGTGGAACACAGCTTTATCCTTTAATTAACTGTTGTTTATGTCTCCTTTTGCACTTTGGTGGTAGACTCTATTTGCAGCAAGATCAGGTGATTCAAAGCCTAAAACACGGTCTGACCCTTTATAGAACTAGTACACCAATTCCTGGATTAAAGCTGTGAACTCCCTAGCAAAATGTACTTGCACCAGATGTTTATGACAATTTCAGGAGGTTTCTGACAATTTCAGATGTTTATGACAATTTCAGGAGGTTTGGTGAGTGGACTCTTACCAAGAAGAGCTTTGTGATCAGAGTTCACAGTGTATTCCTTTCTGCATTTCATGTCTTCATAGGAATTGGCTCGGTTAGCTCTCCATATCAAAGGCGTTGGTGCTTTCATAATGTGGGCCATTCTCTGACTACAGATGCCAATCCAGCAGGGTGTTTTTATGGCTGCTGCCACTGGGGCAGCCACAAGAGTATGGGCATTTTAGTGCAGCCCAGCATATCTCTACCTCCCTGCCTGCCTGCCTTGTGTGTCTTTCTGTCTCTGTCTCTGTCTGTCTCTGTCTCCCAGTCTCTCTCTTTCTCTCTCTGTGTTAAGACTTTTAAATAAAGGAAGATTTTTTTTTTTTCCTGCCAGGACAGCCTATATTTAGATAAAGGGAGAAAGAAAAAGTAGTTTATTTGTAGGAAGCGTGTTTTAGTCACTAACTGTTTTTTAACAGGTGTCACTTTAAATTTTTTTCCACTACTGTTAGCCATGGTACTGAATCTGTTTAAGAATCCTTAGTTGAACTTCATTTTGTTATGACTAATTTTGGTCAGTGTTTTAACATAGGGCACTTAACATTCCCTTTGCCTTTGTCATGTTCTGTCTTTACAAACAAGAAACAACATTTGCAGTCTTTCATATATGTATATATTTCTTTCAATTTAACCTCTTATTTGTATGTGTTATTCTGAGTATTCAACAGATAAGGTGTTTCTTTTCCTGAATATCTTCTATAATAGGGATCATTGGTGCTTTAAATTTTTTAAAATTCTAACACTGTTTGAACTGTAATCACATATCAGTAAAAGGTTTGCTTTCTGGGGCCTGCCTTGCAGTTGGGGATGGACTCCAGGTGAGATGTTGGGTTGGTGTTTGAACAAAGAACAGACAGTAAGAATCTGAGGTTGTAACCATGTAGCAGCAGTCTGGAGAGGCCCTGAGTCTGAGAGTGAGGAGAAGAAACTGGTCCTCAGATGAAGAGGCGAGCAGTGACATCAGTGCAGCTGCAGCTGAAGTTGGCAGAGAAGGAGAATGAGAGCAGGAAGTAGGGTGTCAGACTGGGAAACCAGGACAGGGCAGGAGCTAAGTCCGCAAAGATTGGACATCTTTTGGATGATCAGAGTGTACCTTTTATTGAAAATCATGAGGTATTTTCCTAGCACGGAGTTAGATATTTAGTGGGGTGAAATCAAATCAGACACTGTTAACTACCACTCATTAAAAACATTTTTTTAAAACACTGCGAGGCACATTTCTGGTTTTGAAAGAGATTAATGAGATACATGACAATCTGATAGATTTTAATGAACAAATCATTATCATTTCCTACAATTTTAGTTGCGTGGAACTGAAGTGAATGTAACTTGCTTTTTTGTTTTGGCTGCTGTATGCTATATGCAAAGTTCAGACCATCGTTCCCATAATACTGTAACTCTCAGCAGCATTTGACACATTTAATGAGTCCCCACTTTGAAACACCTTCACTTGACTTACAATTCATGGTCCTCTTGTAGTTTTCCTCCTATCTCACTGAACTTTCCCTCCTTCCCTCCTTCCTTCCGTCCTTCCATCTTTTCTTCTTTTTCCATTCAACCTCTATATAGTGAAGTATTCAAAGCTCAGTACTGATCTCTTGTTAGTATTTATACATGCTCCTTGTTGCTGTCACTTGGTCACATGACTTTAAAAGCCATATGTACATGCGAGTGATTTACAGATTTCTAGTTCTCGTTTTGTGTTCTCATCTGAACTAGGCCTGGTGATATATAGTGGAAACATCAAGTAGATAGTTGGATACACACGTCGTGAATTCAGATGTGGAAAGTGGGGCGTGTGTGTGTGTGTGTATGTGTGTGCATCCATGCATGTTCCCACTAATGTTTGATACTCACTTTGTGGTTGATTTGGTTGTATGTCAATTTTTATAGCAGCGTAAGATTTTATTGTTTTTATGCTCTCTATATTGGACAGAGCCTGATTTTCCATGTCATTTTAGATACTTTTTTTCTTTTCTCATATCTGTGTTTATAGAGGGATTATCGAATCAATATGGGTCACTTGTGTTTAGAAAATACAGATTTTTTACCTCAACCTTTTACCTTTGCTTTGCTTTTTTGTGAGTGCTTTCTATTCCTCGTAATTATTTTCCATTGAAGAAAAGAATCATGATCTTACTATAGTTTTACCTTTTTGCCCCCCTAAGGATGGCATGACATTTCCCCCCATATTCTCACTTTATTAAGTTCCTGTTACAGGTAAGCACTGTTGTAATCCTGAGCATGGATGGGGGTGATATATGGTTAGATTAAATAAAGTGAAAAAACAAATCACGTTATGAGGTAAAATTTGAATAAAGTAATGTCAGCTTCTGTGCTTTTGAGGGGCATGAAAAGTTTTACTTTTAAGCGCGATACGTTAGTTCTTTGTCAGTTTACTTTTAAATATCTTTTATTCCCTTTGCCTTTATTCTTTTAAGGGTCACACAGCGATGCTTCACACTGGCTCATGGCATCCCAAAATAAAAGGAGAATTTATGACTTGCTCAAATGATGCGTGAGTATTTTTGATAATTTATTTAATACATTCATATCTTTCAGTACTTTTTACCATTTGTATTGTAACATGCTTGGCAATAGAGTATTAATCCTGGTGTTTAAATATTCTTTTTTTTGTTGTTTTGTTTAAATATTCTTAAATTTGATTTTGACTCCTAGTATAAGGTTTGTATAGTGTGAGAATGTGAGTTGGTATAAATTTCAGTAAAGTTTATCATGGAACACAGTGGATTGATGCTATTAAGTGGATCCCAATAGCTTTGAAGTTATGATTAATAAATTTTACTTTTTTCTAGCAAAGACTGATTTCCATCTGAAAGGAAAATGTATTTTCCTCTCATACCATCCGAGTTGAGCTTTTCCTCAGCCATAGTTCTATCAAAGGATAAGTGAACTTTAAAGATAGATTCTCATCATACCTCTTCTTCACCACCTTTTAGAGATGTCTGCTGAATGATCTTTGCTTAGCCTTTGACTCTGAAGTAGTAATTAGTTATGGCTGAGCTGCAGAAGATCAGCCTGGACTCCTGGTTCAGTCAGGAAGTACTGCATGCTCACTATGTGTGAAGTATACTGTGATTTAAGTTTCTGCTTCCATGGGGCATGTGTCCCAGCACATAGCTGCTGGGAGGCATACAAGGTACATATACACCAAAAAATAAGTAATATTGTTTTAAGTTGTGATTAGTGTTAAGGATAAACAAAATAGAATAAAATATTAAAACAAAAGGATAGATTGAATAGGGAAAGGGATATATAGGATAGTTAGAGAAGACCTCTGAAGAAGTGATGCAAAGATGACAGGCACAGGGGAAAAGAACTTTTCAGGCCAAAGTGATGGTATAGAGACCTTGGGATGATAAGCTGATAGGGTGTATTTAAGGCCAAGACAGACCAGTGTAGTTGACATTTTGTAGGTTGGTAAGAAAGGTGATGATGATAGGCAATGGTTTGGAGAAGAAGGTAAGGGCTAGACCTTTGAGGTATTGTGGGCTAAAGTGCAAGGGGCTAGAGTTTAATGTAATGATAAGCCAAGCTATTTAAAGAGTACGCAGTCTGTACCATATCATGGAGAAGTCGGTCAGTAGGAATGGGTATTGGCAGACAGGCAAGGGAAGATGTGACTTGTTTCTTGTGAAAGTTCTAGGATACATGTACAGAACAGGTCCGAAAGCCCTGCACATGGACTTTTCATGAGAACTTGAGCAGTTTTCTATAGGGGTGGCCTAGAGCTGATGTTAGCTTCAAGAGTGGGAGATACAAAAAGACAGACGAGGCTGCTGTGTTCTTTCACAGTAGTGCTCTTAAATGCTGTAGAGTGTACTTCTTTCCCTGCTTATACTTGGCCTAACCTCACTCTGCACAGAGCATTTCTTTTTCTATCTTTAATAAATGTAAAACCTCACTACTTTTTGTACTTTTCCTGACCAATTCTTTGTTCATGATGGAAAGAACCTAGAAACCACCTCCAGCAGGAGACTCCAGCACCTCAAAACCCAGTTTGAGTCTCTGTTCAGTGTGCTAACATTTTCCAATGAGATAAGATTGAGTAAGAGCATAATAATAGTTATCCTTCATTGAGAACTTACATGAACCAGCACTGCACAGAACACTTCACATATACATCAATGAGGTAGATAGGCAGTAATGTTATTATCTATTCCAAATGAAGAAAGTGACTGTGACT
Organism: Dinomys branickii; assembly: GCA_004027595.1. NCBI lineage: Eukaryota > Metazoa > Chordata > Mammalia > Rodentia > Dinomyidae > Dinomys > Dinomys branickii. The sequence continues at coordinate 98,146 of PVLD010004836.1, read as the reverse complement.
TTCCCAAGGACAAATGATTCTATGTGGCTGAACCAGGATGTGAACCCACTATAAGTGGTTGTCACAAAAATGATAGTTATTAATTTATAGATAAAGGTACAGGATAGAAATTCCTTTTGTATAAGACCTCACCTTCTAATGAACACTTTGCAATATTCTCTCCATTGGAAAAACAGATTCCTTTTACCTTGAAGGAATAATTTGCTGTGGAGGCCAAAAGGGCCACTCTCTTTTTACCTCTGGCTTCATTTATGGCAAGTTGAATGTTGGACTTCTCAGTGAGAGTTGGATTGCTAGTGCCTTGCCTTTTCAATTGTAGGATTTAGAATGAAACTTGAGCTCAGATCAGGCTGATTTAGAATGAAATAAAAAAAAGAAGAAGGTAAGGTAGCAGATTTTTTGGTTTTGTCAAGTTTTCTAAAATGAAACTAGCTACCAAAACAGAATGTATTACATTTTACTTGGACCTAAATAGTCATGAAAATCAGGTGATAATGGGCATATTACGGCAAAAATCAAAAATTGGGTTGAACTCCACAGGAGATCAAAGAACTCATTCAGAACAAATGGACTCTTAATCAACTTTAATTAAAAGTAATTGGACCGGTTGCTCCCCATCTCCGATTTGCCGATCAGAGATGTGGCCCCTAACTCCCTTTGTTCCACCTTATATACATTTTTGGTTTCCATGGTAATAGATTGGAATGTTTAGGCCTGGCCACAGTTGTTTTCCTTGTGCCACATGACCGGATCAGGCTCTGGCCACAATGATATATACTTTCTATACTCTGTTCTTTATGTCCCCCTTTAGATACAATGTTTATCTAGGGCCAGGGGAGGGGTGAAATAACTCAGGCAAAGTCAGGACTGCAAAGTTAACTCTTTACAACCCCTCTAGGATGTTTCTCAAGACACATTTTGAGGCTTGTACTAAGACTAGAATTATTCTATCTTAAAATGATATGCTAAAAGTCGCCATCCCTTACAGGAACAAAAATGCTTACTTATCCAAAGGAAGTCATTTCTACTTGTAAATTGACACAATGTGATGAGGAGCCATTTTCTAATTTGTGCTAATAGTTTGTAGTAGTTTATGAATGCAAGCATACATGACACTAATGTAACCCAAGTCCTTTGTATAGAATTTGTATTAAGCAAATTCCACCTCAGCACAGAGCTTGGCCTTATAGGTACTGGTGAATGAATCAGATACTTTCATTGTTACATTGCCTAGGGATATGTATTTCAAGATTGTTTCAGATCTTTTATGACTACTTCTCTGCCTCTGTCTGTAGTCAGTTGTCATGTTGACATCTTTGACTCAGTAAGTTTTCTTGATGCTTATACCACTTCTAATTTTCCCACTTACAGTTATATACCTTGATTTGTATGAGTCATCACCATGACATTCTAGGGAGAGAGGGTGTTGTGGGCTGAATTTTATTCCTCAAAAGTCATACGTTGAAGCCTGAACCTCTCATATCTCATAATGTAATCATATTTGGAGTTAATACCTTCAGAGAGATGATTATGAAGCTGTGAGGATGGATCTGATCCAGTATAACCATTGTCTTTATAAGAAGAGACACCAGGGATGTACATCCACAGAGAAAAGGCCATGCTAGGACTTAGCAAGAAGATTGCTGTCTGTAAGCCAAGGAGAAAGGACCTTAGTAGAGGTCAAACCTCCTAGGCCAAGACACCTTGATTTTGAATTTCTAGACTCTAGAACTGTGAGAAAAGAAATGTCTGTAGCTTAAGCAGACATAGGGAAAGTTAGAGACTTGCATAATGGTAAAAATATGCAGATAGAAATTTATGGGGTTTGTTGTTTGAGACTTCTTACCATTCTTTTATCTTGTTTAGCTGATCTATCTGGGGCTGAGATACATTAACAAAGGTCTTAGTTATATTTCTTGTTGTTAGGACAAAATAACCAACACCCACAAGTTAAAGGAGGAAAGGTTTATTTGGCTCACAGTTTGTAGAGGTTTCCATTCATAGTTGCCTGGCTCCAAGGCAACGTATTATGGCAGAGGATGGTGGCAAAGAGGAAAAAGTTAATGGCCTGGCAGATAGACATCAGAGAGCATTGAGCCTCCCTTTCCTTTTTATTGTTTAGGCTATAAGCCTATTGGTTGGTGCCACCCACACTCAGGATGAGCCTTGCCATTAACCATACTCACAACTATGTTAAATCAATCAGTGGGCTAATTTAGATACTACACACCCTTAATCCATATTCACACATCCTAGATCCAGCCACCTCCCCAAATCCTGCCTTCTGAGTGATGAGGCTTTGGGGGGGGACATCTAGATAGAAGCCATAACAACAAATCATTCATCCTTATTCAGTTTCTTCCCAATGAAGACAAATACTAGAACATTGGAATGATAGAAAATTTCTAAATTAGCTTCCTTCCCTAGATCATTTTTGCTCTGAGTTTGAAAAATTGTCATACTTTTAATGATCACATTAAATGGAAGATAGATCTGACTATAAGTTTCTGTGCTATTCTTGGTGATTTGGGGTGAAAAGGTTCATAAATTTTTAGCTACTCAGTGTTTGATTATGGAAAATGAATGTTTTTCTTTCTTTGACTGGTTTGAATTAAGATGTTGCCTGATTATAAAAGGTTGGAATTATTCTGTTGTCTTTTTGACATCTAAAATTTATTTCTAGCCTACATAGAATATTGATTAAGTTTATAATTGGCAAAAAATTGAGAGTTGATTTTAATCTATAGCTTCAGAATAAGGCACAGTAAAGTATTTTAAACACCTAGGGTCCTGAATAAATGTATTTATTGAGTGACTAAAACAATGTTTGATGGTTAGCTGTGAATCCGTGATTTTTTTTTTCTATTTCACAATTAAGAATGTTGGCTTTCTCTTAAATCTTAAAATCTTGACCTGCAGTTGATATTCATGTCTTTCTTTTATAATACCTAAGATTGTTAGATTGACCATCTTTTCCCATAATGTTTTTTGCATATCCTTTTATATAATGTTAAATTTTCAAAGACAGTTCCAGTCTGCACTTGGATTGGAAAGATACTTAATTATGCCTTTAGTTTTTTATTTTTTTGCGGTACTGGGGATCAAACTCAGGACCTTGTACTTGCCAGGCAGGCACTTATTCCTCTGAGCTATATCCCCAGCCCCATGATGCCTTTTGTAATGATGATGCATCTGGTACTTTCCTACTCTGTGAATATACATGCTTTGATATTTTCTTTTTTAAATAGCCACTTAAAATGTTAAGAATTTAGTAGAAAATAAATGTTGATTGAAGTATATAATCTAGATCTCAAATGCTTTCTCCCTTCCTTGGTGGTATAGTATTTAATTTAGCTGTCTTGCTATTGCCTATTTGTGCATTCAAGTGAGAATCACAGAGTTTTAGAAACAGAGAAAGTTGTTACCATCTAGTCAGTTACCTTTTTTTGGTTCGAGGAGTCGAACCCTGGGACTCACGCTTGCCAGGCAGGCACTGTGCCACTGAGCTACATCTCTGGCCCAGTTACCTTATTTTTAAAAAGAGAAATGGAGGAGCTTATTTGTCCACTTTTTTTCCTCTTAATAGTTAAAAAGAAAAGAACAGTAGTAAAACACCAACATCACAGACATAAAACAAAGCAAGTACATTAAAAATGATACAGGGTTTCAAAACAAAATGATAGGAACTAACAGTGGTTGTTATACTACATATTGTTATCTTCAACCAAGTTGCTCAGATTACCAGATGTAAGAATGGAAGATTGTTCAAACCATTAAAAAGGGTAAAAAAAAATTCAAAAAAACATTAGAGACAAAGCAGAGTTTCACTAGACAAGATGGTAGGAATTCACCAGTGGTTGTTCTACTGCATATTGTTGTCTTTAAATCAGTCACTGTCTACTTTCTTGTGTTAGAATAATCTCTTCATACCGAGTCACTTAACCACTGTATACTGTGCTTCTCACTTCAAGGAGTCCTGATGTAAAAATTAATTGTTTCTGAAATGATGCAAGGAAAGGCATAATGTTAGAGTTAAGAATTTGTGAATGATTTTGTAATGAACTGTAAAAATTTCAGCTGTGGACAGTTGCATTTGGTGGGGGGAGATGGGGAAAGGACTTTGAAGAAAGCTTTCAACTGTTTACTTTTCAGAGAAAGTTTTGAATATTACATTTTAAAGACTTTTGTGGTTTTATCATCTTTCCCATATTTTTTACTCCTTTTGAATCCCATTTTTCTGTAGCAATTCATGTGAAATATTTGTACATTTCAGAGGTTTTAAATGATGAAAAAGTTGGAAGACAGTGTCTCTTTTTGTAGTCAGGGGAGAAAGGAAATATGGAAGAAGAACTAGGTAGTGGCAGGCTCATGTTAATAACAATAAGTAGAAAAATAAAAGGCCAGAGAAAGTGGATTTAGGCTGAGGTGAAAGAAGAGGAGCCAGTGGATATGACAAAATGGTCATAGGACATTTACAAATAATTGTGGTACTTAATAAGACTTTTATAATTAGGTTTATACATTTTAGGTATACACAATGATCACATTCATTTTAGTAAGTTTTTAACTGTACATGGTATAACTTGATTCTTCTTTTTGCATTTCTCTACTCTCCCTTCAGCCACTCTTCCCTCTCTTATTTATAAAAGCTTCGCTTTCATTTTTTCCTTCTTTTCTCATTATGTTTTTCCTTTACCCTTCCTTCCTTTCCTCCTATCACCTCCCTAGTTCCCCTTCCCACGTGAACATTTTCTTCCAATTTCACAATATCTATTACACATTTTGGTCCTTATTTACACTTTCAGTTTCTTACACCAGAGAAACAATGTGCCATTCACACGTGTGTCAAATTTATTTCACTTAAGAATATGGCCTCAGGGTGCATCCATTTAGCTGGAAATGTCTCAAGCTTATTCTTCTTTATGCCAGAATAGTACTCCATTGCAAAAACAACAAGAACAACAACAACAACAAAAAACATCTTCTTTATCATTCACCAGTTGGTGGACATTTGGGCTGTTTCCAAGATTTAGCTGTTACAGACTGTGCTGCTATAAACATGGGTGTGCATACATCATTGTGGTATGATGATTTTAATTCTTTTGGAAGGATACCAAGAGGTATTGGTGGGTCAAATGGAACCTCTGGCCTTAGTTTTTTCAGGAATCTCCACGCCAATTTCTACTGTGGTTGCACCAGTTTACATTCCCACCAACAGTGGAACAGTGCTTCTTTTTCCCTACAGCCCCACCCCCCACATTTGTTATTGGTTGATTGCTGGATAATAGCTATTCATCCTGGTTTGAGATTAAATCTCAGCATTGTTTTAATTTGCATTTCCTGAGTGACCAGCGGTGTTAAACATTTTTTTGTATATTCATTTGCTGTTTCTATGTCTTCATCTGAGAAGTGTGTATTCATCTCAGATACCCATTTTTGGATTGGGTCTTTAAATTTGGGGGGGGGATAATTTTTTTGAGTTCTTTATATAGTCTACATAGTAATCCTTTGTCTAAGGAACAACTTTCAGAATTTTTTCCCACACTATGGATTGTCTCTTCACACTGTTGGCTTTTTCTCTCGCAGTGCAAAAGCTGTTTAATGAGATCCCAAGTGTTGATTCTTTGTGATATTTCCTGTACACTCAGGGTTTTGTTCATGCAGTCTTGCCTATAGCAGTGTCTTCATGAGTTCTACCTATTCTATCATCTAGCATATTTAGTATTTCTGTTTTAATCTTTGATCCATTTTAATTTTAGTTTAGTGCATACTAAAAGATATGTGGCTAGTTTTAATCTTCAGCATGTGGGAAGCAGTTTTTCCAGCACTATTTATTATGAGGCTTTCTTCCAGTGAATGTGTTTGGCACCTTTGTCAAAGATAAGGTGGCTAAGTATGTCTGGTATTCCTGCATCTCCCAATCTGTTGGGTCCTTGGGTCTTCTTTTGTTGTTGTTGTCAGTGCTGTTTTTATCAGAGTAGCTTAGTAGTATAATTTCAAGTCAGGGATTGTGATGCCCCCGCTGCCTTGCCTCTGTTGCCTACCATTGCCTTTGCTATTTTGATCTCTTCTGGTTCCAAATGAATTTTAGGATTGGTTTCTCTAAATCTGTGAGATATGCTGTTGGAATTTTGCTAGGGATTGCATTAAATCTGTATTACAATTTTGAAAGTATGGCCATTTTCGCTATATTGGTTCTTTCTACCCAAGAGCAGGGGGTATCTTTCCATTTTCTGATATCCTCTTCAGTCTCCTTTTTTGAGTACTACAGTTTTCAATTCAGAGGTCTTTTACTTTGAAAGTTTTCAGAATACAGAGTTAGGGGATTTCTTAAAATGCATATTATATTGTATTAGGGGATTTCTTAAAATGCATAATGATATTGTATGGTTATCATTCCCACACACAACTTTCTTTTGTCAAAACTGAATATAAGATGGAGACAAAAAGGATCATAAAAATTGTTCACTGCACTCCACTTAATCAAATTGATTCTTGGTTTTTGTGGGTTTCTTTTAGTGTACTTTAAATTTATATGCATCAGTGCTGGTTTAGATTGTGAGAGTTCAGTATTCAGGGGTTGTCCTTATTGATTGTACATAGCAGGAATTCCCGTGTATGTGCATTGGACGGCTAGTAATTGTAGGATCTCTATAGATACTCCCTTTTTTAAGTCTTCATTTAAAGACACAGTGCCAGAGAGTAAGTAAAGATTCTGAGCAACATATTAACAAAAGAAACCAATACTTTCCGAACATATTGATAGAACTCCTTCCTTTCCCACAGCCAGAAGCACCTCTTACACGCTTTGTATAGTGTTCCTACAAAGACATTTTGGGAAGTGGATTTGTCAGTAATAAATGCTTTTGTTGATACAATTCAGTAAGATGTAAATATTTTGAAATTTGGTTGCTGTAGCTTGTAATGATGAATTATATAACTAAAATTTTTGGTAAGTTTTACTATGGCCTAATGGAAAAAGCACATACTTTTTAGCCAGAACCAGTGGAAGTTGGGTACTCTTCTAGTAGCTTTGGGCAAATAACTTGCCATCAAGTTTAAACTTCCTATAAAATGGGATACTACTGGTTAACAAGATTCTAATTTGGACTAAATATGTAAAGCGTTATGTATAGTTAGTGTTCGTGCATAGGACTAACCTTGGGTTTGGATATAAGGGATTTCTCTCACATCTTGGTGGCATCTCTTACTTGAGTATATGTGGAGCATATTGACTTCTTACAAACTTTTACTGGAAGACTGTGGGGCAGATTTCACTTGTTTTCATAATCAATAATATGTGTAAACATAATTATAAAATTCTTTAAGGAATGATGATTCATATAAATCGCTCTCAGAAAGTAAATTTTTTTAACTCAAAGTTTTAAGATATTATTTTGGAAAACTTAAAAGCATTCGTTTCCTACATTATTCATGAGCATCTTAAATCCAATGTAACATTTTCTTTTTGTTTTTTGAGATAGTTTCACAGTGCAGTTCAGGCTTACCATGCAGCTGAGGATGCCCTTGAACTTGCAGTGATCTTCCCACCTCAGCCTCTCGAGTGCTGGGATTACAGGTGTGTGCCACCATGCCTGGCTCAATTTAACATTTTCATAGTTTATAAATTGTTACATTGTGGTATGATAGGTCTGAGATTGCTTTGGTACTTACAGACCTATATATAGGTTTTTTTTTAGTTCTTGACTGCTTTTTTTTTAAGTTTGTTTTTCTCTTTTTGTTGTTACTTCTTGCTGCTGTTGGTATGACAATCCAGAGAAATACGCCAGTTCCTCCTTTAGTATTTTGCTTCTAATAAGCCAGGCACTGGGTTTGGGGTTTGGGTTGAGTTGGGGTTGGGATGGTCTGATTTTTTTAGACAAGAGGACAGGAATAAACAAATAATAGTGTATTGTGTTTGTTTTGTTTTGTTGCACATAGATTTTTGTCATCTTTGGATACGAGGAGGCTTTTTTTTTCTTATTTCCCGATTCAGAATTTTGTACTGTCCAGGATGCCAAATAAATAAAGTGTTATTATATTTACAATGGTTCTTTTTGGTGTTGCTCTCATAGAAATAGAAAATGTACTGTTCAGATCATGTTTCTGCAATATATAGTATAGCTTTTACCTAATTTAATTATTTTATCTAATTGTATTATCCTTTAACGTAATCTCATACTTTTAATAAAGCTGTAAGGATGCTTTTTATAACTGTTTATAGATACTAGCATTTAAAATTAATAATTGTTATTTTATTTTTGTTGACTGGGTAATTTAAATATATGTATGCATTTTTAAAATACAACAATAGAAATTTTACATGAAATGGGTAATTTTGAGGGAAGATTACTTAGGATGTAGTAGTAGAGCCTGAATCCAGAAAATTTTTCTATTCAAACTTTCTGGTTATAGTGAAATAGTATAAGGAAAATAGTACAGGGAAAAATTTACTCAAATGCTACCCCCTCTCCCTTGAGGCAAGGTCTTGACTTAGTACCCAAACTGGACTTGATTTCAAGGGCTCCAGGGATTAACCAGCTCAGCTTTCTGAGTAACTCGGATTACAGATGTGCACCGTTACAACCTGCTACTTAGACACATTTTAAAGCTCCTTTATTCAACCTAACTAGGATTTTGTCACTTAGCAGTGTAAATCTTTACCTTATATCTAGGGATTAAAAGATAATAGGGTTACATCAACCTTAATGTGAGTTTTTAAATAGTTTTTACATGGAATGTAACATGGAATGTCACATAACATATTAAGATGCTCACCTTTAAAAACAGAAAAGTTTGATAAGTACAAGTTAGTTATGTTTTGCTGTATGTTCAGACTTTTCACAATTTTTTTTTTTCTTTTTGCTTTTTGAGACAGGTTCTCTTTATGTAGTTCATGCTGGCCTTGAACTTAGTTGATGCTGTTGCCTCATGGGATTACTGGTGTGTGCCACTAGGCCCAGCTCATAGTTTTTAATCAATAACTTGTTCGGTGCTGGGAACATGGATGCTAAATAATATGTCATGCAAAGGAATTATAAATAGTAGCAGATGCTAATAGTATTTTCTTTATCTTGAGATCCATATAAAAGCCTTATTAATATCATCATTAGTACATCTCTAGATACATAATTTTGATTTAAATGCCTATTTATTCATTCATTTATATGTATATATTTAAAGAAAAATGTAAAACTCTCCAAAAAGTTGCACACCATACTTGTTCAGTGGTATTTCAGTAGCAGAAGATTTGATAAAAAGTAGTTTGAGTTTCTTTGGGGATTTCTCGGTTGGGCAGGTAGCATCGGTCTAGCCAGCCCAGCCCATACATGATGAAACACATTTCTCTGTGAATGTCTGACAGGCACTGGCCTATGTACTGGTGTGCTGGCCCTGTTGCCACTTACCAAGTAGCTGGGTGTGAAGAAGGCTGTGTTGCAAAGAAAATTCTTAAATTGAATTTAGTTTCAGGAATGGGAATGAAAGGTATTTGCAATTCTTACGGTCAAAATTAATATTTCTTTGCTTTGACTGTGACTTTTCCCAAAGACTTAGTATAGTAATTTTTCTTTTTAAAAATTATTTTTCCATGTCTTTCCTACATTTGTGTGATGATTTGGTAAATTTGTGTTCTACTTCTGAACACCTTCCTTTAGTATGACTTACAAGCATGTTGAATTCATTCCTAACTTTGAAGAAGCTGTCACATTATCCTTTCAGTTGTGTATTGATAAAGATGATGAAGTTAGAGTGGCAGCTTAACAGGCATTTTTTCAGTTGTGTTAATATTGAGGTTCTTTTTTCAATTACTTTTTCCTAAATCTTCTAAGGTTATACAACTTGGTGAAATTGTTTCTGTCTTGTAAACTATTCTTCCTTGTAATAGTACTTTTGAAATTTGTCTTGATGAAATTGTTAGCCTTTATTACTGCTTTTCAAACAGTGCTCCAAATTAAAAAATTTACTCTTCCCTTGATAAACTTTTTTGTTATTGTAATAGAAATAAAATAGACTGTAAAATAGGAAAGTGGCATAAATTTTTAATTATAGGCTTCGTCTTGATACATTTTCTTAATAAAGTGGGTCCTATTAGAATGAAACAAAAGTTGTTTGTGGAAAGATGTTTAAACCCCTCAGCAACAAGCATGTCCAGCACAGACTAGTTTAACATTTTGTGTGATCGTATGATTTTTGTCCTATTGGTTAAACATTGTGTCTTTTTGGAGAAGATAAGGATCACAGGTGACATTCTTTCCAACAAAAATTTATGTACATAGGTTTATCTCTACCTAGAGTAAACAAGAAATATTCTTTATATCACTTACTGATGGAATGATTAGTATTCTTGATCTTATGCAGGCAGCTTTATTACATGTCCCAAATAGATTTACATTTTTTAAAAATGAGAGTGATAAATGAGAAACAAACAAACGAAACAAAGCAAAACAAGGACAATAGTAGCATACCAGTATCACAAACATAAACAAAGCATGAACATTTAAAGTGATGTAGGGCTTCAAGACAAAATAATATGAATTAACAGTGGTTGTTAAAATTACATATTGCTATCTTCAACTATGTCGCTCAGATTACCAGATGTAAGAATGGAAGGTTGTTCAAACCATTAAAGAGAATAAGAAAGTAATTATTAAATAAAACATTAGAGATAATACAGAGTTTCAATGGACAAGATGGTAGGAATTCACCATGGTAATTCCATTGCATATTGTTGTCTTCAAATCAGTTGCTCAGATTATCAGATATAAGGATGCAAAATTGATCAGAACATAAAAAATTTTAAGCATTTACTGTGCCTTTCAATATACCATCAGACATCAGCAATACAGTTATCACAGCTATTCATATATACATTTATATTTTGCCTTCTTTCTTTTTTCCCTCAGCCCAGTCATTCCTTTCTTTGAGCAATTTCTTTCCCTTTCCTATCATCTATTGTATGTTTTGAGTTTTACTTATTGTTTCAGGTTCCTACACCAGGGAGAAAATATGATGTTTACACATGTGGGTCTGATTTATTTCACTTATGAGTATGGTCTCCACTTGCATCCATTTACCTACAAAAGCCTCGAATTTATCTTTTTTGTATCTGAGTAATACTCCATTGTATAAAAATACCACATCTTTTTTATCCATTCTTCAGTGTATGGGCATTTGGGTTGCTTCCAAGATCTAGCTATAACAAATTGTGCTGCTATAAACATGGGTGCACATATATCGCTGTGGTGTGATGTTTTTAATTCTTTTGGGAAAATACCCAGAAAGGGGAATAGCTAGGTTAAATGGGACTTCCAATCCTAGTTTTGTGAAGCATCTCCAAACTGATTTCCATAGTGGTTTCCCCAATCTGAACTTCCACCAGCAGTGGAGTAGGGTTCCTTTCTCCTCACAGCCTCTCCGGCATTTGTTATTGGTTGATTTCTTGATGATAGCCATTCTTTCTGGGGTGAATTGAAATCTCAGCATTGTTTTAATTGCATTTCTCGAATGACGAATGATGTTGAACATTTTTTCATGTATTTATTCGTCATTAGTATTTCTTCATTTGAGAAGTGTGTATTCATCTCAAATGGCCAGTTTTGGATTGGGTCTTTGAATTTGGGGGGTCTGATTTTTAAAAAATTCTTTGTATGTCCTAGGTGGAAGTCCTTTGTCTGAGCGGAAGTTGGCTAAAGGTTTTTCCCAATTCATGGGTTTTCTTCTTACTGTATTGATGATTTCTTTAGATGTGTAAAAACTTTTCAATAAGGTAAGATCTCAACTGTTGATTCTTTGAAGTATTTCCCATGCAGTTTGGTTTTGTTCATGAACTCTCTGCCTACCCGTATGTCTTCAAGATTTTTACATACTTTCTCTTCCAATAAATTTAGTGTTTCTGTTTTAATATTTAGATCTTTGATCCATTTTGACTTTCATTTAGTGCATGCTGAAGGATATGGGTCTAGTTTTAGTCTTCAACATGTGGAAAGCCAGTTTTCCAGCACCATTTATTAAAGAGACTATCTTTCTTCCAGCAAACATGTTTGGCCCATTTATCAAAGATAAGGTAACTGTGTTTGTAGTTATCTTCTAATCTGTTCCATTGATGTTCAGGTCTGTTTTTGTGCAAGGACCATGCTGATATTATCACAGTAGCTTTGTAATATAATTTCAAGTCGGAATTATAATGCCTCCTGCCTTTCCTTTGTTTCCCAGGATTCCTTTTGCTATTTTAGGGCTCTTCTGGTTCCAAGTGAAGTTCAGGAATGTTTTTTCTAGATCTATGAGGTGTAGAAATGGTATTTTAATTGGAATTGCTTTGAATCTGTACAACAATTTTGGGAGTGTGGCCATTTTGAGAATGTTGGTTCTTCCTATCCATGAGCAAAGAATATCTTTCCATTTTCTGATACACCCTTTGATCTCTTTTTCCAGAGTAGTATAATTTTCACTGTAGAGATCTTTTGCTTCTTTTTTTAGGTTGATTCCTCACTATTTCATCTTTTTAGATGCTGTTGTGAAAGGTGTGCTTTCCCTAACTTTTCTCTCATTCTGTTTGTTGTTTGTATATAGGAATGGTATTGATTTTTGAGTGTTAACTTTGTATCCAGTTACACTACTGAATTTGGTTATTAAATCCATAAGCCTTTTGGTGGAGTTTTTGGGGTCTTCTATGTAAAGCATCATGTCTTCTGGGAATAATGATAATTTCACTTGTTCCTTTCCTATCTTTATTTCTTTTATTTCTTCCTCTTGTCTAATTGCTCTAACTAATATTTACAGAACTATATTGAATAGGAATTGTGACAGGGGACATCCTTGTCTTATTCCAGATTTTAACATGAAAGCTTTCAATTTTTGACCATTTAGTATGAGGTTAACTGTTGGTTTTTCATGGATGTCTTTCATCAGCTTGAGGTAAAGACCATCTCTATTCCTATTTTCTGTAGGCTTTTTATCATGAAAGAGTGTTGGACTTTATCAAAGACTTTTTCTGCATCAGTGGAGGTGATTATTTGGTTTATGTCTTGGCTCTATTGACATGGTTTTTTACAGTAATTGATTTGCGTATTTTGAGCCATCCTTGCATTGCTGGGATGAATCTTGATGATCTGTTGCATTCTGTTTGCTAGTAGTTAATTGAGAATTGTTGTATCTACACTCATTAGGGAGATTGGCCTATAGTTCCCTTTGTTGGTTGGGTTTTCTCTGATTTTGGTATCAGGGTAATACTTGCCCCTGGGAATGAGTTAGGGAGAGTTCCTTCCTTTTCAATTTCATTAAAGAGTTTGAAAACATTAGTGTTAAATCTTCTCTAAATTTCTTTTAGAATTTGGCTGTGAATCTATCAGGAGCTGGGATTTTTCTTCATTGGCCAGTTTTTTTTAGTACATTCTCAATTTCACTGGCTGATACTGAGTTATTCAGGATTTTTATATTTTTTTCATTCAACTCTGGTAATTCATATTTATCTATAAATCTTCCTGTTTCCTCTGTTTTTCATCCTATGAGAGTGAAGATTTTCAAAGTAGGTATTGATGATTTTCTGAATGTCTTCAGGATTTGTAGTGATTTCACCCCTTTCATTCCTTATTGCATGCATTTTAGTTGTTTCTTTCCCTTTTTGATAAGGTTGTGTAGGAGTTTAACTATTTTATTTATTCTTTCAAAGAACCAACTCTTCAATTCACTAATTCTTTGTATTATTTTCTTAGTCTCCGTTGCATTAATCTGTGCCCTGAGATTTATAATTTACTGTCTTCTTTGGGTTTTGGATTTGACTTGCTCTTCTCTTTCTAGGAACTTGAGGTGCTGCATAGGATTGTTTATTTGTACTTGTTCTGTTTTCCTGAGGTGGGAATTCACTGCTATAAATTTCCCTCTGAGGACTGCTTTTATTGCATCCCACAGGTTCCTGTATTTTGTATCTACATGTTCGTTTGACTGTAGATTGTGTTTAATTTCTACTTTGATTTCATCTGTGACCTGTTGGTTGTTTTGGAGGATATTATTTAGTTTTCAACTGTTTATGGAGTTTTGTGTTTTCTTTTTTCATTAATTTCCAACTTTGTTGACTATGGTCTGATAGTGTACATGGGATAATTTCAATCCCTTTGCATGTACTTAAGCATATTCTGTGTACTAGCATATGGATTATTTTATAGAATGTCCCATGTGCAGCTGAGAAGAATGTGTATTCTGATGCTGTTGGATAGAACTCTCTCTAAAGGTCTACTAAGTCCATTTGTTCACAAGTTCGATTAAGTTCTGTTACTTCTTTCCCAACTTTTTGTTTAGTTGATCTATCTTTTTATCTTTTTTTAGCATACAATGGTATGCTAAAGTCCCCCGTTATGATTGTGTTGCTGCTTATTTCATTCTTCATGTCTGTTAAAATTTGTCTTCTGTAGTTGGATGCTCCTATATTTGGTGCATAGATGTTTGTGATTTTTATGTCTTCCTCTTAAAGATTTCCCCTCATAAGTATGTAGGGACCTTCTTTATCTCTTTTGATTGTTGTTGGTTTGAAGTTCACTCTATCTGCAAATAGAATAGCTACACCCACTTTTTTTGGTTTCCTATGACATGGAGTATTGTTCTCCATCCTTTAATTTTCAGTCTGTGAATTTCCTTTTGAGTTAAATGTGTTTCTTGTATTCAACATATAGTTGGATTTTGTTTGTTTCTTTTTTTTTTTTTTTTGTACCGAGAATAGTACTCCATGTTTTGCACTTGCCAGGCAGGCGCTTATGCCACTGAGCTATCTCCCTGGCTCATGAATTTTGTTTCTTGATTCACTGTGTTAGACTGCTTCTTTTGGTTGGTGCATTGAGCTGTGTACTGTCTTATCTGTGTCATGTTATGTTCCTGCTGTTGGATCCTCCTTTTTCCCTCTGTTTAATTGCTCACTCTTCTTGGTGGTTCCTTTCTGTTGTTGTTCCTGAAGTTGTGGTCTGTTTTATCTCTTTCTAGAATATCTTTTAGTACTCTTTGTAGGATTGCTTTGGCACTCATGAATTTCTTCAGTTGTTCTTTATTGTGGAAATATTTTATGTCTCCACTAAATTGGAAGTATGGTTTTGCTGAGTACATCAATGTGGGTTGGAAGTTGTTTTCTTTCAGTACCTGAAATACTTCACTCCAAGATCTTCTTGACTTGATGGTTTGGGGTGAGAAATTTGCCATGGTTCTGAAGGGCTTTCCTTTATAGGTAATCTGTTTCCTTTCTCTAGCAGCTTTTAATATTCTGATCTTTTGTTGAGTTTCTGGAATCTTGATCACTGTATGTCTGGGTGTAGATTTATTTTGGTTATGATTAACAGAAATTCTATGTGCTTCACTTTTCTGTATGTCCTATTCTTTTTTCATGCCTGGGAAATTTTCTGCTATTATTTCTGCAAATAATCTTTTTACATCATTTGTGTTGACACCTGCAGTTTCATCGATACCTATTAATCTGACATTGTTTTTCTTTGCTTTATTTTGAAGTTGTTGAATTGTTATTTCTTGGATTCTTGTTGTTTTTAAGAGATCTCACCTTTCATGTTCATTAGTGGCAATGCTATCTTCAAGGTCCGGAAGTCCATCTTCAGCTTCATTCAGATGGTTTTGCCAGCTTTTGATGGAATTTTTAATTTACTGGATATCTGTTTGAATCTGTTCATACATTCAGGTTATTTTGTTCATCAAAGTTTCTATGAGTTGTCTATGCTCTCCTATATTCTTAGCAATGTCCTCTTTGCTTATGCTGAACAATTCTTTCATTATTGTCATTTCTTTTTTACCTGAGACATTAGTTTTGACCTGATGTCTTCTATGACCTGATGGAGTTGTTTCTTTACTTTAGTTGCTATCACTTCAGAAATTAAAGATGTGTGACTTCCAGGCTCTTCTGTGTTGATGTGTCCTGGCCTTGTTCTGGCTGGTGTGGAGGTCTGGGATTGCATTTTGCGCCTTTGTTTTGTCATTTTTGGAGATCCAGAGGTTCCCTGCAGCACAGCCTCACTCTCCCAATTGTTTGTGAGTGGCAGTGCAAGTGTCTGTAGATCTGCAGTGCTCAGTGCATCTCCTATGCTAGTTAGGTGGCAACATGGGGTCCCAAATGTTCCCAAACTTTCTTGCATTTAGTTTGCTCTGAAATGTGTGCAGGAAGGGTTGGGGAGGCTCACTGGAGTTCCTGAAGCTGCCTAGGGTTTGGCCCAGCTTCCATAAGCATAGAGGGGTTTCATGTCATGGTTACTGAGGGTTCAGATATTGCCCACAACAGAACCTGCTTCCCACACTGGCTGGGGAGCGGTGAGGGTGGACTCTTCAAGTCTCCTGACTCTGTCCAGGTTTCAGCTGGGCTCCCAAAGTATGCATGTTGTTCTGGGAGTGACCACAAAGGCCCGAGATGTTGTCCAGGGCTCCACGTGCCTCTCATACTAGTGGAGGAAGCACTCGAGTGGCTCTCCAGCGTTCTTAAAGATGTCCGGGGTTCAGCCCAGCCCCTGGAGACACACTATGGGTGTGGTGAGTAGCTACCGAGGCCCCAAAGGGTGCCCAGGCTCCACCTGCCTCACATGTTGGTCAGGGAGGCGCAGCAGTGACTCACTGGACTTCCTGTAGAGTTTACATTGTAAACCTTCTTCATAACTCACTACATGACTTACTGTTTTTCAGAGATGGATGTATATTTTTCAAATACAGAAGTTTTAGTTTTTTAAATTCCTTTCTCTTCTTTGTACAAAATGATTTTTTTTTCAACCAGCAAATATTCATTGGCAACCAACTATGTGCATGACCTCAGCTAGATACTGGTTAAATGAAACTGCTTTTGTTCTTATAGAATTTATAATCTAACAGTGAAAAAGACATTCAGAATACTCATGAGTAATTAAGTAAATAGTCATATAAGTTTAAGGAAGGAACGGTGGATGAGGGAAGGTCTAACGTGATCTGTACAGTTAGTAGAAGTTTCTGAGGAAGTACAGTTTAAGGTGAGGTAGAAAGACAAGGGAATGCCATTTGAAATGTAGGAAATAGCTTTTTTGAAGGCCTACTTTAGGAACTGAGAGAAATCTGACATTACTGGACCAGAGAGCAAGGTATGCAGAGCACAGAAGAGGAATTTGTTGAAGTAGGAAGGAGTAACTTGTGCCTGGTCTGATGAACCAAATTGAATACATCTGTATTTTATTTGAAAGGCAACTAACTACAAGATGCAAGGTGATTTTACAAGGGGGAGCACCAAAGAAGATTTATATTGAAAATGCTCGAGCATTTTCTGTGGAGAATCAATTTGATTGGTAGAGGGTGTCGTTCATGAATATACCCTTAGATATTGGCTCAGTGGTTCTTTTTGCCTGTGGAATTTTCATAGCTCCATTCATATGTAGCTGTTCCATGAACCGAGAATCAGTGAGCTAGTCCAACCCTTACTTTGTTTTACTTACAATGAAATTGATGCCAAGAGAAGTGATTTAGTCTGTGTCACATAAATAGTTTTCAGCAGAACAAACTGGTTTGAAAAATCTTCGAGGGCAATATAATTTCCAATGGTATCAACCAGTACTGGTAGTGTTTATATTTTTCAGTATCACATGTTCATAGATTAAAAAGCAAAGAATGCAAGGAAAGGAAAACACCAACCAATTTTATTTGACAATGTCCTGACAGAGCAGCAAAAATTATTAGTTTTATGAAATCTCAAACCTAGTGTACATCTTTTACAATTCTGTGTGATAAAATGAGAAAGGCATATAAAACATTGATGCATACCAAGGTAGGATGATTGACTATAGGAAAATCATTTGTATGATTGAGTTTTGCTAATTTTTTGAGGAACATCATTTTTACTTGAAAAATCTATTCACAGGCAAATTTTGGTTATTTATAGACTGGGTATTTGGCAGATTTTAATATTAATCAAGTCAAGGCATTTTAAATTATTTTTATTATAGTTATTAATACATAGTAATTAAACAATATAATGGGTTCATGACATTTTATACAAGCATATACAATGTTCTGATTGTATTTGCCCTTCCTGTTACAGTTTTTTCTCCCCCTTGTACCTCCAGTGGTCCCTGTTGTTGATGTTATTTCTTAGGTTCCACATAGGAGAAAAGCTGCGCAGCACTTATCTTCTGAGTCTTTTTATTGTGCTAGTAATTTGATTTGCAAGTATTTTATTGATAAATTTTTTATCTGTGTTCAGCAAGGATAGGGGTATGTGTGTGTGTGCACATATGTGTGTGTGTGTGTGTACGGACTTTGGTAGCAGTGTAATACTGGTTTCACAGAAGGAGTTTGGAAGATATCCCACTTTTCTTGTGTTTCTAGAGATTGAACCCAGCGCCTTCATGCTAAGTTCCCTCCTCAGTCAGTCAGCCAGTGATTGACTGATTTATTGTGGCAGAATCTGACCAAGTCAATGAATTACCCTGGTGGCACTCAGACATTTTTTGTCCTTTTGACACAGGGTCTTGGTATGCAATTTACGCTCGCCATAAGCTCACCTTGTAGCCCAGTCTGGTCTTGAACTTGCAGTGATCCTCCTGCCTCAGCCTCCTGAGTGCTAGAATTACAGGCATGCACCACTACACCTAGAAAGCATTCAAACTTGTGATACTCCTGCCTCAGCATTCCAAAATCCATAGTCATGTTGCACTGTGCCTGGCTCCAAGAGCATTGGTGTTAGTTCTTTTGTTTTTATTTTTGTTAGTGCATGTTTGTAGCACAGAGTTTTTACATTGCTTGTGTGGAGTTGGTACTTGTACATAACACATCTTAATTCTTTTTTTAATCCCCTCCCCATCTCTTGATTTTCTTCCCATTTGAGGGAGATCTGTCTCCTACTTCCTACTATCTACCCTTTGTTTCATTCTTTATTTATAATTTGGGGTTTTCACATAAGAAAAACCATGTGATATTTAAGCTTGTGTGTCTGATTTATTTCACCTAGCATTATGGTCTTTGTTACTTTTGTAAGTAGTTTTTTTTTTATTTTAAAGAGAATAATAAAAAGAAGAATAATAGCAAAATACCAACAACATAGACAAAAACAAAACAAAGCAAAAATGGTAAAAATGATACATTGTGTCAAACTTGCAAAGATCCTCCTACCTGAACCTCCCCAGTGCTGGGATTATAGGCATGAGCCACCATGCTTGGCCAAATAATGTTAAGAGCAGTGTTTTCCTATACTTACTTTTCAACCTGGAGTTATGTAAGACTCAGAATTAGAAAAGAGAAAATTATCTTGAATTTTTTTAAAAATTTTATTTTTAAGACAAAAGAACCCAGAATAACACAGAAACAATACAGAAAATACCAAGTTATAGAGAAGATAGTAGGGAATTGGCCCTGGATGCTCTATAACATAATATTATCTTCGTATCTGTTATAACAAAATCAATAAAGGAAACACCGAATTACAGAGGAGACAGCAGGGAACCATCACTGATGCTGTATTACATAGTGTTGTCTTTGCATTTTTTAACGCACAAACAATAAAGGAAATACCAAATT
Organism: Dinomys branickii; assembly: GCA_004027595.1. Classification (NCBI taxonomy): domain Eukaryota; kingdom Metazoa; phylum Chordata; class Mammalia; order Rodentia; family Dinomyidae; genus Dinomys; species Dinomys branickii. The sequence continues at coordinate 78,637 of PVLD010004836.1, read as the reverse complement.
ACAGAGAAAATAGTAGGGGGCCACCACCGGATATTGTATTACATAATGTCATCCCTGCCCCTATCACTCAGTTATACAGATGATGGCTTGTTCAATTAATCAGTTTTCTCCACTTCACCTCTGTTGTTCTTCCACCCTGTGAATGGTCTTCCTACTGGTAATAACTACTTGTTCAATTAATCAATTTTCTCCACTTCACCTCCATTGTTCTACCACCCTGTCAATGGTCTTCCTACTGGTAATAACTACACTTTTGGTTTATTTACTCCCTCATGCTCTTACTTTGGGAAGAGAGTTGGCTGCTTCTAAATGTGCTGTAGAGTACGTGGGTGTACACAGATTGCTATGGCAGGAGGTGGAGAAGCACCCTTTGGCAAGCCCTCACAGCCGACGGATGTCAGGTCGGGTAGGCGGGGTTACATAGAGAACTGCCAGGCTCTGTCAGCCAGTCCACATCTACAGGCTCAGGCAAGTCTTCAGGGCTGTCCCAGGGGCTGGGTAGAGTGCCTGATATGCCCCGGAGGAGGGCCGAAGCGCCTGGCATGCCCTGGGGTCTGGGCAGTGCTTTGGGGGTGGGGAAGAGCTCCTGGCACGCCCCAGGGGCCAGGCGGAGCACCTGACGTGCCCCAGGGGCTGGGAGCAGCTCCAGGGACCAGGTGGAGTGCCTCGTGCAGCCCAGGGATGGATGGAGCTGTGGGGATGGGTGGAGGGCCTGGCACGGGGGGGGGGGGGGGGGGGGGGGGGGGGGGGGGGGGGGGGGGGGGGGGGGGGGGGGGGGGGGGGGGGGGGGGGGGGGGGGGGGGGGGGGGCGTTGTGTTGGGTGGAGCACCTGGCATGCCCTAGGGGCGGGGCATGGCACCTGGCACATCCTGGGGACCAGGCGGAGCTCCAGGGACAAGGCAGAGCATCTGGCATGCCCTGGGGGCCAGGTGGAGTAAAATTTAGTTATTTGTTTCTTTCTAATGAATTGACCATTACATTTCTAAAGTTCTGAAATGACCAACAGACCATAGAAAGATACCACTTTAGGCTCCTGCTTGAAACCAACAGCTTCAGAAAACTGCTGGTCTTGATTCAGGGCCAGTTGAATTCTTAATAAATCATAGTTTCAATTTCTGTATCTTTTCCTCTGTCAAAATAACTCCAGCCCCAAATTTTATGAAAACGACTTCAAACCTATAGAGTAAATTTGAGATTTATGTTTAGTGGAGGAAATAGACTTTTAAAATTTTTTTTTGAGTCAGTAGCTCTGTCTTCTCTATCTTCCTTAATCAGCACAGCAGTGATTCAAAGAAAGATGGGATTTGATAGGTCACCATCTATGTGGGGCTGGAGTTAGTGGTTGGCACTCATGTCTGGCTTTATTGTAGTTTTAGTTATCCTCACAACCATCTGTCTGCTTTATTCCATCGTCCTATAGAAGGCATGGTTATGTAGTAAAGGTGATACTGGTGTAAGGGGTATTGTGAGATCTTTTGGGGGTCATAGCCAGCATTTTCAAAACAAAATAAAGTACAAGTTGTCAGAGCATGTACTACTATTTACTGAAAGTTATTTCAGTTTCTGTATGTCCTGGGTCTTAGCAAAAGTTACTCCCTTTTTTTTTTTTTTTTTTGAGTAGACAACACGATCACAAATTCAGCCTTGTGTGTTTTGTATGGGTTTTGAAAACATCTGAGTTTTATTTCCTTTCTAAGGTAGTATAATCTAGTAGTTCTGAGGATGGGCACCGGAGTGAGATTATGTAGATTTGAATCCAGGCTCTGCCATTTATACTCACTGTGTGTCCTTTTTAGTGTTTCTGCCCCATTTTGTCTTGTGCAAGGTGGTTTTGTGTAGTACTAATTGAATTTATATGCTAGTGTATGTAAGAATGTCATCACAGAGATGTACTCTATGAAAATTGGTTACTGTTGTTGTTGATAATGTCCATAGAGCTTGATGGACATTGCTTCAACAGCTTTCCATAGAAAGAGGCAGCTGATTCATTCAGTCAATTAATTTTTATAAACTTACCTTGGATACAAAAATGCTAACTTTGCTATTAGTTTAATGCAGTACATCATTCTTATACACCAGATTGTTCCTACATAGTGAAGGTCACCATGCTACTAAGCTCCATCTCTGTTTAAGAGTTACTGTGGAAATTTTGAGTCTGATACTGTGAGTTCATGGCCTGTGCTGGCTTTATAGGCTGATTTAATCTTTGTCATAGGCCAGCATTGTTGGGTCCACTGTTACTCAGTACTAAATGTGTACCATATTTTGGTCTGCTTGATCCAGTCTCTGTGGGAGAGTTGGAGGAAGGTGTGGCTTGGGTGATCAGAAGCTTCACAGTGGAAATAAGATTTGAATTTGTGGGTGAGGGATAAGAAATTTTCTAGGACAGTAGCTAAAGGAAAATAATGCCAGGAAATAATTAAGATTTTAGAACAAGCTCTGAAGGCGAGAAGCCATGGAATGGTTGGTCTTAATAAGATAAAGGCAAGCAGAGGCAATAAACAGAAGAAACTCTAGGCCCTTGATGGTGAACCTTTTACAGCTTTCAATGATACAAACAGCCCACTGGGCATGTGCGCCATAGGTTTGCCACCACTGCTATAAGTTGTTACTTTTGAGAACATTAGCTAGACATTTTTATGAGTACTTACTAGAAAAAATAAACATAAGTTAAATGTATGTTTTAAATATGTGGTAGAGAATCATTTGTGTTTCTTTAAAATATTCTCCTATGAGCAACCATTTTTATGCTGAATAGTTATGCTTTATGATAATGATTATTGGTAATGTATACTTCTGTTTATAGAATTGTTCTGTTCTTGTGGGACCTTAGTTCTCATTAGCAGGCACTACTAATGATATCTGCTGGAATTGTAGGCAATAAATACATTGAAAAATTCACAGGACTTGACAGTAAAGGTCCCATATGGTGATATGAGTCAATTAAAAAAAATAGAATCCTCCATTGATTATATTAACAATTATTAGTGGTTCATAGTTGTAAGCACTAAATTAGCTTCATTTTATTCCTACTTCTAATGCACAGTGTCCTGTAATACAAACATAGTAGATGAAGTTCTGAAATATTGAGATTGACAAATTTTTAAGGCTATGAAGTTGCAAGTTCTGTTATTATCTAGTGCCATTTGTATTTTGTTATTGCATTTATGATTTGTAATTATTAAGTATTTTTATACTCCAAAAAATTTAACATTGCAAAATTGTAAAGTAAGGCAAGCTCTCATCTGTCATTCCCATCTTCTAATAGAACTAATGTTTCCAGGGAGGAAATACTTTAGGTTGTTTTTATATGTACTTGAGATTCTATAATCATAGTTTACATAAAATTTTACCTTTTCTTCCTTAACTTTATACCTGCTATGATAGTTTTTCTTGTGTGATACAGTTTCTATTGTGTTGTGCATAATACAGTTTCAATCTGAAAATCTGAAACCTGAAATGTTTCAGAGTCTGAAACTGCATGGTGAAATGATGCCAAAAGTAGAAAATTCTACACTTTATCTAACCTGTAAAGCCTAATTTCATGCAAGAAATTGTTTAAAAAAGCAGTGTATATAATTAACAGTGTAAGTACTTAAAAGACAGATCTGATGCTTGCAATAAAGGGGGGCTGTGGAGGGAAAGAGAGAAAGAATTAGGATATGCACATGTACCAATTCCCCACAATGATTACAATCATCATGTACAGCAAACATGTTCTAATAAAAATTAAAACATAAACACAAAAAATAAGGCGTAAAATTATGTTGTAGTGTATATAAAACATACATAAACCTCACATTTAGATTTGGGTCACATCTCTGTTATCTCATTTATATGCAGTAATTCAAAATCTGCTACAATACAAAAATTTAAAACACCTCTGGTCCTAGGCATTTGGATAAGGGATACTCAACCTGTCTGCAGTTTTAAATGTCATAATTTACCAAGACATTTGTTTTTTATTTTCTCTATTATGAATAATGTGTTGAATATTATGTTTGCAATTTATTCCATATTCTGGATTTTCTTTCTTTATGAAAAACAAGGTATATTTGCTGTCATTATCTACATTTATTTTCATCTATTTATTTATTATTTGTACTGGGTATCAAACTCAAAGCCTCACACCTGCCAAGGAGGTGTTGCGCCACTGAGCTACATCCCTGGCCCTCATTATCTACATTTAGATAGAGAAAAGTATTTAAGAAAAAACAGAATCTCTCTAAAGAATAACTTTTGTATAATTATGATTCCTTGAATGGTATGATGTGATCAGTTCTGTGATAGCTACTGCCATCCAGCTTTTATCTAATAATGTATGACAAGGAAGGGGATGAACAACCAAATCCTTTAACTTACCTGTTTTGGACATGACGGTTCTGTTGGAAAAAAGCTGATTAGTTTACTGACTCAAAATTATTTTAAAAAATATTTGATTGCTCTTTTGTCATTTATTAAAATCTTTAATTTCTATATTATAATTAGCATATATAATATTCTATTTCATTTACAGGTGACATTTTCTTTTAGAGGTCTTTGATCTTTAGCAAACTTGCCAGTGTTGGTGGAAATACCAGATATTTTATTCAGCTTTTCAGTAGAACATTATCTTTTTAATAATACCTTTTATTAATTAATAATAATTTAATAATTTAATAATAATTCATGTTATACTCTTAGTTAAATATTGTCTCTTTTTCCTTTTAACCAGGCACAGTGTTATGGAACTATGGCAAATTACAGTAGCAATTAGTGGATTATAGGGAAGGGAATAGGTTGGTCAATCTTAGAAAAAAATGGACCCCATACCTAGGTGATAGTGAAATTTGAAAGTCAAAGTAAATTTCTTTACGTGAAATTTATACTTAAGAATGTTATGTGTCAATTACTGATACAGCCAAATCCTGCCCTATTAGTAAAGGAGGGGCCCAAATATTCAGTGGTATAAAAAGTGGGACAGTATTAAATACTGGATCATGCTGTAAAATTCAGATGGCCAGGGTGAACCTGTTGTGGAGGATGAGAGCCAATTACTTTATTTCCAAATTAGTACTAAGAAAATAAACATTTTATTGAGAAGATTCACTAGATTTAATAGTTTTATTTCCTTTTTGAATTACAATTATATCTTCGAAATGTAATAATTGAGATTTTGTTTTTAGGCACAACTTGAATAACATTCAAAAGAAAAGATTAGCTGAATTGAATTGGCTCTATCTAGTGGTATTTGTAATATGGAATGAAATGTGTGTTCAGCTATCATGGAAAGATGCTAGCTGCTCTTTCAAAACAGCAAAATTAATGCTTTAAAAAAAAGCTTAACAAAATCACTGATGTTATGACCACCCAGGTAGCTATTGTAATTCATGCTGATGAGCTCTAAAGAACATTGGCAAGGCACAGACCTTGAATAGATCCAGGATGAGTTTACCTAATATGGGCTATTTATTTTTCCTAGAGCGTTTCTAGACATCAGGACTTTGGTAAAACACTGTTTTTGTAAGAGGTTAATAGCCGATGTTGTGAAGTACCTACTATGTGCCAGGTGCACTCTTCTAAGCACTTTCTAGTTTTCTTACAAACAAGTTGGGCAATTGAAAGATCCTTCTTTTTTCTTCTTTTGCTTACCTGTTCTTTGTGTAGGAATCTGAGGTTTATTATTTTGTTTTGGACACACAGTAGTGAAGGGTTGGCAGTTCTGTAGTCTTTGTGGTAAGAGAGAGAAGAGCGGTTTCAATGTTGTATTAGGCAGTGGTATTTGATGACTGGTTTCCAATGTTAGGCATATTCTAATAACTTTTTTTTCTGGTTCAAAATATTTTATTAAATATTTTACTAAATATATATTATGCAATGAATATATTATGAAGGTAATATTTACTAAATAATACTGCTTTTCTAAGAAGAATTAGATGACCATTCTATTTCACTTTTAAGTAGACCATCTGCTTTGGTTATTTGAGTAACTTGGGTGGTAAGATTCCAAAAGAGTTTCATTTCTTTTTAGATTTAAGGAAAGCCCTTTTGAACATTACTGTTTGGTTTATCTCTAAGCATGCCTCTCCCAGGAGTCTCATGTTTGGAGGTAGAGCCGCCCTCGGACCATGGTTTAGAAGGGTTCCTCCCTTCTCTCTCTCGCTTCTTGGCTGCCGTGCAGTGACATCGGGGTCACAGAGACTTCCACACAGATTTAAGAAGAAGGGTTGGGAGACCAAGCAAGAACCTGTGATAGGGTCACTGTTCCTGCCAGGAGCACGCGAGAGGGCAGTGCACGAAGCTTTGAGAGCGAAGTCGGAGGTACGGTGGAGACCCTAGGTGGTTGGAGATGCAAAGAGCATGGACTGTCTACTGAGAAGAGACACACCCAATGAGTGGGACCAACCTAAGCATGAATCTGTTACAACCAGCCAGGTTATAGAGGCGGAGCGACCTGTACCCTTTGGAGCTCACATCTCCCCACGCTCTGCTGTGGGTGTTGAACATGCAGTTACAGAATTGGATATTTGCCCTGCTGTGCATCTTACTACTATGTTATCAACTGTGTTCTTGTGTTATTTCCGTAAGACATGGGATCTGTTACACATTCTTTCAGGGGAGATCTATTTTAAAAGATGGTTATGATTTTCTAAATAGACATTTTGTGTCTCATATCACTGGTAGTGAAAGAGAAAAACTACTAGGAAATAAAGACTATAGTACTGGCCATTTAACATGTTTTAAAATTCTTGCACATCCCTTAACCTGATCTCTTTTTAAGTGCCTAGAAAGCAAGGATTTTTTAACTTCTTAGTATCAGCTATACCTTCTCTCAAAGTGCTAGAAGTAGAACTAATTAATATGGAAAACTGAGGGAATAATATTATGATCAGAGCCAGGTGCAATGACGTAAGACTGTAGTCACAGCTACTCAAGAGGAGGAGGTGAAGATCACTTAAGTCGCAAGTTTGAGACCAGCCTGAGCAGCATAAGAAAATGCCATCTTAAAAAGAAAAATTATGGTCAAACTACAAATACATAATTTTGAAATCTTTTAAAAAATAAAGTCTTCCTTACTAATTGATGTCACAGAGATGGCACACACTGTGTTATAACAATTGTTTAATTGAAATGGCATAAAATATTTGTATGTGATACATGATCAGAACACATGGCAACAACAGATAAGGTTAGCTACTTTGATGGGGAAGTGGAATGACAGCTCTCTAGAATCAGGAAGAATTCATTTTTGGCAGCTGTTTTGTTGGTATGGCACTAAGGCTTGTTTTATCCCCAACAAGGACAGGATCTGCAGTAGGAGGGTCTTGGCAGTAGGCCAAATTATTATGAGGGTTATTTTTATGAAATAGGTCTCTTTGTATTGCCTTAATCCTCCAGTAGTTAGAATCCCTTTTATTGTAGTTCAAATTATTATATATTACTTTAAAAGTAATAAGCCAGAAAGATTCAGTCTGTTGATTTAACATAAAGATACTGTAGCATCTGAAGTTATAAGTGCATTTTGTATTTACAAACAAAAATTATTTCATGGTTCATGTGGGGAAGGAGGGAAAAAATTGTGGCTTTAGAATAAATTAAAGTGGAAGGAAACTAAGAAAAGAAACATACAAAGGGACAGAGCAAATCTCCAGCAAATTACCCTTGTAAAGCCCTGAAGATGCACTCTTGGTTCTCTGGTTTATATGTGACACCAAATGCACGTTCCAACTTTGTGTAGTTAGTGGAAACTTTTCTGTGTTCTTCAAAATAACATTATAAAAAAATCAGAATACTTTCATTTGGAATCTACAAATTAGTTGATGGCTTTGAGGCCTGATCTTCCTCATCCATAAAATGTAGGCAAGTTTGATTGTTTTAGGGAAACCTTAGCTCTTTAGCCTGGAAATAGCAAAACTCTTCTACTTTCTTAAGATGAAATTGTGAAACTTCTGACAACTGTGGGAACTAATAAAATTTGTAATATTAGAATGAAGCTATTTAAATAGCTTGTTAAGTTTTCACTGATGGCTCTACCTTCTCATTGGAGTATGTCTAAATTATAGTTTTAGAAAAGTTTTTATCTATTAATATTAGTTGATATATTGTAATTCTTTTAAAGGCAACTTAAGCATAGCTCACATTTTTATGCACAAGTCATGTAGTTATGACTTAAATACAAAATAATTTTTTAGCCTTTTAGAAATAGTACCATCATAAAACAGATCCATTTTATATGATATAACAAAAAATGATGATCTTATATTATAGATCTTTCCCTTTTTTGAGTAGTAATGGGAAGAAACTATAGTATGGCTGTAGTTTTAGTGTGTATGAGGTATCTGCAGCAAGCACACTGTTAAGGAAGAATTTATCGTGTTGTTTGTCAGCACACTCAGAGTCATTGTCTAGACACATAAACTTACAAAGCAATTTACAACCTTGACAAATCAGATCCTTTAAGAATCCTTTCTTGGTATCTACTGTTTCTTCTTTTTGCTGCTTCATATAAGACTGCTTTTGTGCCATTAGTAGCTACGCTGTGAAATAGCTTAGCTAGTAGGCATATTTTGCTGCAAAAGTCATTCCCTTTTGATCTTAACAAGATGAGCTGTAGTCATTTATCATTAGAGTCTGTTATCTTGATGAAAGAAGAACCTTGAGTAGATTTATTTTATTACACATCAACTTGATGTGTGAAATTACTTATGTTGTCTGTATTTGCAACTGTTAATTCCCAGGAAAACAGGTGTCTTTATAGTATGTAAAAAAAATGAATCTATCAAAATGTCAAAATCTGCAACTCTTTAGTATTGTTTCTATGTTTTGAAAAGCTGTTAGAAGCCTGTGAATATTTAGATTGGTAGAGTATCCCTCAGGGGATAATGTTCTGGAAAGTAATAAGTAAAACAGTTTACAGATAGAAGATTTAAATATGTGCAGCATATTGCCCTCACATAAGTAATTCTTTTTAGGAATTCACATAATTAATAAAAATGATAGTGTTATTTGCTTTGTAGAACACAATCACTGAGATGTAATTCACATACCATAAATTTTAGTTTTTATGCATACCATGCAATGGTATACATTCAGTGGTTTTTTTTTTAGTATACTTGCAGAGTTGTATAGCCATATATTTAATTTTTAGAACATTTTATCATCCCATATCCATAGTGGTCAATTACTCGTTTTCCTTTACTATAGCCCTTGGCACCATCAATCTAATTTTTTTTACTTTTTGGATTTTAAAATGATGCATTGAAAGTGGCATAAATAATAGCTTAGTGCCACTGATTGTTCATGTTAATGAAAATATATAGTTAAATAATGTATGCATTAAAACAGAAATGTGTTACAAGATTTTATTTTCTTCCTATTGTAAGCAGTAGTTTATCATCATTGTAAGCTCTAGTTAGTATCACATCTTTAACAATCTAGTGTTATTTGTAGTATAGTTTTGTTGAATCTACCACTTTTTTGTTTTAAAAATTTGAGGTAAATGTTTCTTTCCTTTAGTTCCCAAATAGGGATAAAACAACCTGATTTTTTTTTTCGCTTAGTGTACGTTCCTTCATGATAGAAATAAATATTTAGATAGTAGTAGTAAAACATAAGTTATATTTAAAACATTTAAAAAAACTTCAGAGTGTATGAAATGAAGACGATATGTAAGAATTCTTGGAAAAAGCATGTTTAAGGAACATCACTGTAGGGCTTCTTGAACTCTTGATAGAATTTGGTGTCTCCAAAAGTTAATAATAGTAATTGTTACGGTGACTATTCCTGTAATGGCTGTAAGTGCGGCAGTTTTTGTGTGGAAACACTCCTTTTCTATACGTAAAGGATTGATATTCCCTACACATCATGCTTATTTATTCACCAGAATAAACTTGCATGTTCTTCCTGGCTAGCTGTGCCACTTAAAGTATCTGTTGTTTGAGTAACTATTGGCTTAGTAATCAGAAATATATACTGATCGTATAAGGTTAGATGTTTTGCCTGGTTTAATCCAACGATTGAGAGTGGGAGGCAAAAGGAATTTTTTTTGAGGTTGACAGTTAACGTGTATGGAGGATTTTGTTAGTATAGATATCTGCTTTATAGTTCACTTGAGGACTGACAGGATTATCGTAAGATTTGTTATTGTATAAAACTCCAATGTATATGAAGTGATGATATTGTGAAGTTGATTATGTAAGAATTTCATGAGAAAAACATTTTTTAAAATTTATTTTAAAAAATAAAAGGAGATAAGCATATTAACAGACAGACATCCATTTACAAAATAGCATAAGAACAATACAAACAATAGAGTTACAGACAAAGTGGTAGGAAATTAACAATGGTGGTTGTATGACATATTGATATCTTCAAAGTGGCATGCATCTCAGGAAAACAAATAGAGACATGCACAATTGATCAAATAATTAATCATTAACTGATCCTTTCAGTAAAGCGATAGAGAGAAAAACATTTTTAAGGAAAATCTCTTAACTCTTTGAAAAGTAAGTGAGAGAATCTAGAGTCTCCAAATGTTAATAATAGTAATTATTACAATTGACTGCTCCTATCCCCATCACTGTGTTTGTACCAAGAAGCACTGGCCTCTACGTTCAATAGCTAAGATACTAGAAGAACCCACAGATTGAACACCTTTTCATTCCAGTCCTGAATTCATCCCGTAGGTTTTTTTTTAACATGAATTTCAAAATCACAACATTACTTTTGAATTGTGAATAAACAAGAATAAACAAGAGAGTTAGTATTGTCATTGCTAGATATTGACAGTACATGCTTGGGGCATTGGTCAGCTAGGCAGGTAGAACATGCGTGGTGAATATCATCATACAAATGGCTCACAATAGAAGTTTATTATGACACACAAAAATATAACCTAAATCTGTAGTCTCAGGAGCATGTTTATAATAGACATCCTATTGAATTTGTAATAACTCTTAGAGGAAGAACGGATTTCATTTTACAGAATAACATTCTGCCTATAGAATTTTAAGAATAAATCTCACGTATAACTTGACGCTCTTATGTAAAATAAATGTGAAAAGCTGTGTTGTTTGAAATCACTATATAGGTTATAAGTGCTAATAATATAAGCAAGTTCTAAGTTTTTTAGCTAGTTTAGTTACTGTATGTGAAGCTTGAAAAAGATGTATTTTACTGCTGTTTCATGTACTTTTTTACTGCGTTTGGACAGATACATTTGTCTATGCCTATAGCAGACTTGTTTCACTGCACCCAGTTATGCCTGGCTTGTGTAATTGGTAGTCATCAGAAAAAAGGGAGGGAGTTTTTTTTTTAACCTTTGAAAGTGATACCCTTTTCAGCCTTGGCAGGTCTCAGTGTTCTATCTTTGTCTCTAAAATCCACATCGGAAATGCTAAGGGTTCTCATGCTGGAGTTAGGAGAGGTCGTTGTCAGGAGGATCCTGTAGCACTTTTCAGAAATTAGAGGGTCATCCAGCAAAACTAGGCCACATAGTCCAAGGATCAAGTGCACCTAGTAATATCGCTTGGATTTGAGGATCTGCATGCTTTTAAGCTTATCTGTAATCTGGCCTGGTTTCTGTTTACCTATTTAAGCCCAGCAGTTTTTCTGTAGTTACTGAAAAACCCTTTACTAATGTCAGTTTGCACATATAGACATATTTTTACATTTTCCTGTGATTTCCTTTCCAGTAGGTTGCCATATTAGGTGTATTTGACGTAGAAGCTCCTCATTTATGCCTATACCTCACTACCTGGCTTCTTGTGATACAAGGGTATAGTAAATGATTAAATAAATGTTTTAGAGAATTTTATCTATATGACAGATGTTTGTGAAGTGATTCCAAGGCTTGATCCTTTTTTTCAATAATAAAATTTTTCTATATATTTAATAGATCTAAGTTTGAATTATTTAATATATCTAAGTTTGTTTATTTCAATTGAGTCATTTCACTGGTTGTTCAACAGACTACCCTATTTACTTTCACAAGCTCAGGGAACAAACAGGATAATGCAGTATAAACACTATTGCTTGAAATGAGTAAGAATGATACTACAATAAGTTTATCTAAGGCCAATCTTTGAACTTTATATTATGGTTAGGCTCAAAATGTGCCCCCAAATGCACATTGTGTTGAAAGGATCAGTTGCCTGCTGATGAGCTTTTGAGATAGGATTGGAACATGAGGGCCCTAATTTCATCAAGATGGTGAAGGGCCATTAATGAATTCATTTGGGGAATGGGCTTATTAGGAGGTGGGGTCTGGATGGATTGAAGCAGGTCATTGGGGGTTTGGCTTTAAAGGGTATATTTTGTGCCCAACCCTTTCTCTCTGACCTTCCCTCCTCTTTCTGCTTCCCGGCTACCATGAAGTGAGCAGCTTGGCTTGACCATGCCCTGCCACTGTGATCTTCTAGCTCACCTCAGGCCCAAAGTAATGGAGCCAGTGGACCTTTGAAACTATGAAGCAAAATAAACCTTTCCTCCTTAAAGATCGTGGAGTGCTTTTAACCATATACCTCTTTGCCTATAACTTACTGAGTGTTATTTAACTCCTTCCTGTATCAGAATCATCGTGAATATCAAAAACTCAACTATACTGCTGAAGGTAGTTGTGTGTGCAAGGGCAAGATAGGTGGCAATGTAAATACTGTGTGGGACATAGCTTGCTCCACTGTGGGGGACAGGAGCGCTTCAGATGTCAGCTCACTTGGTTTCACTCGTTGCTTTCTTTGAAAATTGTCCTGAATGTTTTTGTAACACTGGTAAATCAAAGGCAAAAATAACTTATTTTTATTGATTTTGGCCACAGCCATATAGGAATTGCTATGATATGAACACCTAAGACGAAGGAGTGGAGGGATTAATCTCTCCCCAATGGAAATGAGGTATAATTTCAATACTAAATGATGAATGGAGGGGCTGGGGATATAGCTCAGTGGAATAAGCGCTTGCCTAGCAAGCGCAGGGTCCTGAGTTCGATCCCCAGTACCGAAAAAAAAAAAATGGTGGCCAAAATGATGAATGGGAGTTAGTCATTAAAAGGCAGGGCAGGTAGTATTTTATGTATGGGAAACGTATGTAGAAAGACCTAAAACAAGAGAAGTGGCTGAATATGGTTAGAAATACACAATAGGGGCTATTGCCAGAAAATGAGTCCAGAATACAGTGAAGAACTAGATCATGCAAGGTAGTATAATACAGATCAGTGTAGACGCATTGCAGTGGAACAAAACTTGAGGCAGATATGCCAGTTAGGAACTTACGCTGTGCTGACTTGACCATAAGTTAGTACACTAGGAGCTGGGTTGCAGAGAAGTAGGTGGATTCAATAAAAGGCAAAATCAACAGCATCGAAAAGATTGGCTAAATGGTGTGTATAAGGCAGAGTGGGAAGTTGAAAGTGACATCCATGTTTGGGGCTCTATGTTCACTGAGGTGGAGGAACATCACAGTAGGAAGTTTGGGTTTGGGAGTAAGACAATTTAATTTTCAAAGTATTAAGTTTGAATTATACATGTATTTATACATGGAAAATTTGTAAGAAGTTTGTAAGTCCAGAAGACTCCAGCTTTTTGGCTTTGAAATTCAAGAAATACATGCTGTGGAGATACAGCTTTGAGATTCAAGAATAAATGAAAAGGGAGTGAAATCATCCATGAAGAGGACTTTGGACTTTTGAAGAAAGGACCCAGGACCGAGTCTCAAGGACATGACAATACAGAAGAGACAAAGAAGAGTCCACAAAGTGTACTGAGTAAGATCCAACAGAGCAATAAGGGGGAAATTAGGAGAGTGTAGTATGCCGAAATCTAAGAGAATGGGTCAGGGCTGGGGATACAGCTCAGTGGCACAGGTGCTTGCCTGGAAAGTGCAAGGTCCTGAGTTCAATTCCCAGTACTTAAAAAAAAAAAAAGAGGAATCCTCAAAGAGAATGTGTCAAGGATATGAGAATGGTCATCAGGACCAGAAGCTGCTTTGAGATCAAGGGAATTGAGGTCTGAAAGTCTTAGGTTTTAGGGATGTATGCATATCCTTTATTTCTGAGCACAGTTGTTCCTCTAGTTAGAATATTTTTTTACTTCTTTTGTTCTTTCAGTGTTTCTTAAATGTCTCCACTTCTGTGAAGACTTCTCCCAACAAAATTTCTTTCTTGCCCTAATTTCACAGCTATACTAGCATTTGTCAAATTGGCACAGTTGATTTTGGGTACATCTGTGTGCCCTCGCAAGATTCTGACCTTGCGAAGTAATTCTTCTAGGACTGCCATCAAATGTTATTTGCACTCACATGTATATGTGCATGTGTGTTACGGCAGATTTATCTTAGGGCCTCCTGCGTAAGGCATGCACTCTTCTGCTGAGTGCTACATCCTAGGTTCTGTGTTTCTCATCTTTTCATTCTTAGAATTCCATCAGTGCCTGGCACCTAGGTAGTACTTGTTAAATGTTTGTGGGCTTGATTTTGTATACAGTCCTTGACAAAAGCTATTTAAAACTGTATATTAAAAGTTATATGAGCCAGAGATACAGCTCAACAGCACAGCACCTGCCTGGCAAGCATGATGCCCTGAGTTCAATTCCTATACCGAGAAGAAAAGAAGTTACATGAAAACCAAAATTTCTAAATTGATCTACCTGTTGAATGAACTTTATTTTATGATTGTTTTAATAATATTCACAAAACAAATTATATCCTATTCCATGGTGTGCATTATTGTATAATATTGATGAAGGGAATAGATACATACATAGATTCCTATAATTGGATATAAACAGACTGCCCTTGTTCTCTGTAGTAAGCCTTTGGATCCAAAATGTTTGTTCAGGAAGCCTGGAATATGCATGAGTCAAATAATTTATTCTTGCCAGGAGGTTAGCAATGAATTTCATAACTTGTAGAGGATTAAGTCCATGTGTCCATTTGGTGTAAGTACACTAAATCATCTGTGGTAAGCGATAAAGCTGCCCCATGGATTTACATTCGAAGTCACTGTTAAAGTCCACTCAAGTACAACAGACACCACAAAAGTGTACAGCAGTGCAATTACTTTTCATTCAGTGCAACACTCCTAATGGTGAATTTAAAAAATGCACCTTTCAGTTTGGGTTGTAATTTTGTTGTTCAGTTTTGTTTTTTGGAAACAGGGTCTCCCCGCATAGTTGAGGTGGACCTTGAACTCACTGTGTAATGTACCTCAAGGTGGCCTCAAACTGTCTCAGCCTCCTGAGCGCTGGGATTACAGGCGTGTACCACTCTTGGCTGGTTTGTAACTTTCAAAACCCATGATATCCTTTCTCCCTCTCTACTGGTAATTTAAATCACTTACCCAAATCCATTTCTATTCTTTTTGATATTTTATTGTTGTATATTTCTGTATAAAAGGTATTCATAATTATAGGAACAAAAAGAATGACCTCAAAAATGAAAAACAAATGGCTAACAAATATCTGATTTATGGAATTACTGATTAATTTTGATAACAGAGGCCAAAAATTTAAGATTGTTAGATTAAGTAAGGATTTCTAATTTTCTTGAGAATGAAAAGAAGTTAGTGATAATAGCTTCAGAAACTGCCCACAGACAAATCGCTTGATTGAAGAGTTTTGGCCTGTCATTAAAATATGTGTAAAATTATATGTACAGGTGAGGAAAGCAGCATTAATGTGCATGACCAGATTCCAACTCTAGTAGCCAACCCTTCCCTCAGGTGTAAAATGAGATAGTTGAACATTGTAGGAGAAATACGCTATTTAAGTCAGTGCTGCATAATTTATTTGGTGTTAAGATTGTTGAGGTTGTACACACCTTGGTATACCATGCTGAAAAAGCACTGCTAGATGCATATGGTTCAGAGGGCCCTAGCATACGTGTACTTCAGCTGAACATTATAATCAGTTCTGCTTAGTTGATTGAAGTACTGTCCTAGAGCTTATCCTTAATAACTCCTCTTAACTCTGTTTTCACCTTGGTCCTGGGGGTTTTATCTTAAAAAAAAAAAAAAACAGATATTGGATTATTTTACTTCTTTCTGTTGTATTTTGAATGAGTAAATAAATATTTTCAGCTGCCCAAGTTCAAGTCATCGTTGGCTCAACAAGATCTTCTGGTTTCCTCCCCACTATGAAAATCTAGTGATATTTTCTCAAAACCACGAATTGAATCATGTAACTTCCCATTTAAAAGCTTAGACTTTGGGTTAAAATCTAAAATGTGTTTCGCTTTCTGACATGGCCTTTTGCATAATCTAGTCCTGATTATCTTTATTTTAATACAGCAAGATTTTTTCTGGTCTCAAGATGTTTCTTGTTCCTTGGCTTTAGTACCCTCTTTCTCCTTCTCTTGGGTACCTTATCTCCCACTTTCCTGATTAATTTTACTTCCTCAGAAATACTTCATCAATATAAACTGTCTCACTTTTCTGCTTTTGGAAATTCTTGTACTATTCTTTTACAGCACTTACTATAGCTGGGAATTATGTAAGCTAATCTATGAGTCCTTTCTCCTGTGATTCCTTGTGCTTTGAAAGTTCTGAATATTTTTTCTTGCCTTCTTAAAGACTTTGCTCCTGCACTTCTCCCACTTCTCAAGTCATCATCCTTCTTTCCTGGCTCATTTCAAGCAAGGTACTAATATTCTTCAAGTAGCTTTTTAAAAAAGTACAGTAACAAATAACCCTTTTCAGTCTAAAACTCCCTGTAGTTACTGCCTATTTTGTTACTGTTTCCCTCAGCAAAACTTCTAAGTAAGTTAGTTGTTTGTAGTCTCTGTCTCCTTCATCTTTCATTTACCTCAAAAATCATTACAATCCAGCTTTGATTCATACTGGTCCATGGGAAGTGGTTTGTTCAGGGTTTTCAGTGACCTTCATGTTTGCAAAAGTCACTGGTCATTCTGTCTTCTGTCTTGATCTCTCAGAACCTTGACTTTTATGACTCTTCGGTCTGGTCTTCAGGATGCAGGCACTAAGATAGAGTGAGACTGACAACAGGCTTACTAGAGAGAGTTCTGTAGATTGTGAAAGAAATGGGAAAGGAAGCAAGATTGGTCAAGGCTTCAGATCAAGATCTAACGCCTGTGAAAAGTGAGAGACGAGGAAGCAAGGTTGAGGGCGGGAAACCTCAGTCCATGATGCAGGTCAAACAGACTTCTCAATTCCCAACTAGGTACCTGGAGAAAAAGTTGCACCTTGCCATCCACAGTGTGTCAGGATTGGCTGGGGAGGAATGTGTCTTTGGCTCAGAAGGGAAGTGGATCCGCAGGCTAACAGCTGAAGATTGTCAGCTAACTGCACTCCAAACAGCCAAATAGAAAATTTTCTTTTTTCTTTTCTTTTTTTTAACCACTTCAATATTTTTGTTACAGCTATCCAGCCATATCAATTGTACAAATTAATAGGTTTCACTGTGATATTTCCATAGATCCTGTTTGATTGTATCCACCATCCCTGTGATCCTCTCTTCCCTGTCCCACACTCTCCACTCCCCTTCTTCTTTGCTTTCTTTTTCTTCTTCTTGTGTTCGTCTCCGTCTCCCTCTCTGTCTCCGTGTCCACCTTCATCTCTTTGTCTTTTCCTTGTCCTCTGCTTTTAGGGTTTTTTTCTTACACTTTCCATATGGAGTTCATGTAGCCATAAAGGTTGTTTCTTCAAGGCAGATCCTAGCAGCACACTTCTGTGGCTTACTACTGTAGTAATTGCTCATTTCACTAGTTTTCTGCTACCTTACCAATCATTTCATCACAGTTGCCTATGCTACCTTCTCTGTTCAACCGCTCAAAGTTTTGAGTGTCATAGGGTTTGATCCTGAACGCGTCTCTCATTTGTACTCTATTAAATTCCAGAATGTGTCTTTCAATGACATCTCTGACTCCTAACTTTACATCTTTAGTTTTGTCCTCTCTATTGATCTCCCAACTCATAACCCAACAGTTTGTCAAATAACTCCTCCTTTGGATGTCTAATGGGACCCTTTCACTGCATGACCAAAATAGAATTCTTAGTTGTGTTCTCTAACCTGCAGACCTCTTGTTTGCCCCCTTCCAGTGTATAGTATCATACCTATCAGTATAGTAGTCTGGATCTGAGACGTGAGAGCCATTTTTCATTTTCCTTTACCTTTTCACACTGAAACCCTTTGGTAGTCCTATCTGTTGGACTTCTAAAATATAATACATATTTGACCATGTCTTTCCTGCTCCACTGTAACCCTTCTTGTACAAGCTATTATAATCTCTCATATGGACTCTGCAGTAGTCTCTTAGCCGAATTCTTCGCTTTCTTTTTGCCTTCTCAAAATCCTCTAGAATGAAAGGCTCAAGAGAGAAGGCGAGTTATCTTTCTTACCACTGTAGTCACGGTGCCCTGCATAGTGGTATGGTGTATGGTATACAGTGAATGCTCTTCCTATTTGTGGAGTGAATGAATGGGTAAATGAGTAAGTGAATGAATCTGTTCTCCACTTTGCATTTGTAATGTGAATCAGATTGTGCCTTTTCTTATTGTGAGGTATATATTTGATTTCTGCTCCTTGTTCCTGAAAACCTTTGTAATTTCCTCAGTGAGGAAGATGATAGGAGCATCTTACATAGAGCTTCTAACGCCCTCAGAGTTTCCTGGGTGCTGGGTGCACCTTTTGTTCCAAAGAAGTGACTTTTGGAACATTCCTGGATAGTTGCAGTATGGGAACTTCTCACTGGAAAGGCAATGATTAGAAACCATGATTAAAAGTTTGGGCCTTTCAGCCCCTCTCCCCATCTTCTGGGAAGGGGATAGGGAATGGAAATTGAGTCAATAATTGATCATGCCAATGAAATGAAGCCTTTTGAAAAACTCCTAAGCTGTAAGTTTGGAGAGTTTCTAGGTTGGCAAGTACATCCACATGCCCAGAGGGTGGTGCACCCTAACTCCATGGTCTTAGACGGTACTATGCTTAGAACTCATCTAGATCTTCTCCTATGTAACTTGTTTATCTCTTCTTTTGGCTGTTCATCTGTGTCCTTTATAATGTAAATAAATGATTTCCTTGATTTCTGTGAGCTATTAGTAAGTTATCAAACCTGTTGTGGTCAAGTCAATCAGAAGCACTACAGGCTCAGGACTTGAGACTGGTACCTGAAGTGGAGGCTATTGTGGGACTCACCCTTTAATCTGTTGGGTCTGATGCTAACTCTATATAGACAATAATGGAATTAAACTGAATTGTAGAGTACTCGGCTGGTTTCCACTATAGAATTGGTTGTTAGTGTGGAGAATATCCATATATTTGGTGTCAGAAGTACTATGAATATAGAAGGTTTTTTCCCTCTTTGCCTGTCTAAAACACCTCAGTGAGTTACCAATGTATAATAGAATATAGATAATGTTACACTGTGTGGCTTCTGCCTGTTCCAGCTATTTGACTTATATCACAGTGTATCCTGACCGTACCACTGTTCTGTCCATTTCTCATACCAATGTCTTGCCCACATTTGGATCTTTTACTAGTTGGCCCCTCTTCCTAGTATGAAGGTAAGATAGAACTCCTGATCAGTCAGGTCTCAACTCTAGAATGTTATAACATCAGGCATAAGGGCCAGGCATGGTGGCGCACGCCTGTAATCCCAGCACTGGGGAGGCTGAGGCAGGAGGATTGTTGTGAGTTCGAGACCACCTGGGCTACAAAGTGAGCTCAAGGCCAATCTGAACTACACAGCAGGATCCTGTCTCAAAAACACCAAAACAAACAAACAAACAAAAACCAAAAAAACCAACACATCAGGTATAGTTTCTCTGGCTGTTCTATGTAATTCACATTCCTCCAGGTTTTGTCACATACTAGTATTTTATTTTTTTATACCAATTAATTGTTGTAGCTATGTATTCTCTGAAGCTTACTTTGAGTTAAGACAGTAGATCAACTAAGCTGTTTTTAGGTTTTAATTAATGTACTGGCTAGTCCTTTATTCCCACTTTATTTACTAGACAGATCTTTCTCATCCTCCAGTATATTTAAAGTAAAGGGGACAACATAACTGGACTAGAGCCTAGAAAATTGAGTTTCAATTGAAGCATTTTAGGAAGGTTCTTGTGTACCATGCCAGAAGTATTTGGAACTTCTTGTAGACTTTTGAACACTCAGAAGCTTTTCTTCAGGTGAACAACAACTTCACACTTAGTATTTACTTTTGTAGTACTGGGGTGGATGGAACCCAGGGCCTTGTACTGAGGTACATCCCCAGCCCTGTTTGTTTGTTTGTTTGTTTGTTATGTATGTATGTATGTACGTACGTTTAGTTTATTTTTGAGACAGTCTTGATAAATTAAATTGTCCAGGCTGGGCTCCAACTTGTGCTTCACCTGCCCAAGTAGCTGGGAATTTAGGTGTGTGCCACTGTGCCTCGCTTACTTTCATTTTTGGAAAACAAGACCGTTTTTATGATAAAAGCTAAAGACTGAGACCTCAGTCATAGGTTAGTTCTAAGTTCAGACAGCAGGTAATGATGGGTCGGTGCTGGGTACTGATGACAAGTTGGGGCTAAAAAGGAATAGCTGTGAGACATGCTTTAGAATGAGACTCATCAGAACTTACCATCTGATGAGATACTTAGCCATGAGCTGTTGGCACTTATTCTTTGTTACATCCTGATATAGGCTCTAGAGGATGCTACCGATTAAAGTAGCTCCCAATCTAGTGGGAGAGAAAGGCACTAGTGAGTTAATAATTAAGGTTTGTAATCAGTCCTTTAAGGCAAACACATATAATGTTCTCATTTAAAGTGGTATAGGCAAGAAGGGAAGAGAGAAATCAGAAGACTTTAAAGGAAATGACGTTTTAGTTGAGAACAGAGGAGGGAAGAGAAACAACTTGGAGGTGAAGTGATATTCTAGACAAAGGGAGCCTTGTGGATTGTGGAGTTGGAGGTAAAGAAGTTAAGAACAAATGAGATCACTTCCTTGAACAGTTACACGAATGCTGGTTCTCACGAATGAGAAGGGAACGTCAGAGGAGAATCTGGTTTGAGGGGGAAAGTAATATAGCATATATTTGACCTGTTAAATTTAAGTTGCCTGCAAGAAAATCATGTCTTGTGAGTAATGAAGATTGTACCCAAGGCAGTAGATAGATACATGGATGTTAAGCTGAGGCCGAAGAGTCTTTATACAGGTAGCATTTGAAGCCTTAAGAATTTATACTGCCGCCCCAGGACACCATGGAACAATAGACTTGTAAAGGCAAAAATCCAATGCAGTTCAGAAGATAAAGGAAGACGCAGGGGCAGATGAAGAACAGGGCTCAAGGAAAATGTAAGTGGAGATGGAGGTTACGTGTAACTGTTGTACTAGCCAGTGGTCATTGTGTGTCTGTCAGACTTTTGTTTCAGTTAACGCACTAAGACAAAAAAACAAGGCTGTGTAGAAAACATTGAAAGAAGTGTTGGTGGGGAGGAAATAAGTTTGGTGAGGTAGAAATGAGGAAAATACCACTAAGGGTGATGCGTGAGTGTAGGCAGCGTGGAGAGGAGGGATGGAGCTGCTGAGATGAATAATGATTAGCATGTCAACCTTTTTCAGGCTCTGAGTCAGGAGATTACAATTTTATTTTACTGCTCTGTCTGTGACAGACCACTGTTGGTGGAGACCGTATGAATGTCAGAACATTGCAGAGTAGCAGTGTCATCAGCACGTGGATGTGGTCTTCCAGCAGCCAACCATTCAGCTGGAATGGCACCGTTTATGAAATTTTAATAACATTCTGATTTCTTGTCTGTGTACCTAGTGGTTCTTAGTGTTATTGAATAACAAACCAAAGTTGTGTTTTCTTTAATAATTAAGACAATATTTTTGGATAAAATTTCTCTGTATAATTACATGCCTCTTTTCCAGTAAATTCATTTGAGCTTATTTGGAAGATACACTTTGGGGGAGAGGGTACTGGGAATTGAACTCATGACCTTGTGTTTGTCAGGCCAGCAGTGCGTCACTGAGATAAATCCCTGGCTCAAAGATACACTTTTAATGTTAGGGGCACAAAGATTTATAAAACTGGACTCCATCCTCACAGTGTAATATGGGAGAGAAAAATGAACTATATAAAATATATAGTGTTATTATGATACTCTATAGAAATATAACGCTGAAGCCCACAAAACACAGAAAAAGTGGTAGATTTAGCCTGGAAAAGTATCTAGGAGGTGCTTCCCAGGTGAAGTCTGACCTGAACCTGACCCATGTCTGTTCCACATATATTGTTCTTATTTACATACACCTACTTGAGATTTTAATTTTCCTGCATAATTTTAGCCCTGAGGTTGACTTTGAGTTGTTTTTTTTTTTAATCCTATTGTGTGTTTCTCCAAACTTTGTGTTTTTTTGAAGCCTCACAATTAAAAATAAAGGAACAAAACTAGACTAATGGCTTCAGAAAGATGTGGCTTTTTGTCAGTTTTGTGTAGTGCTGTCTCTTCATCACATAGAGTACTGCTTGGCATATCACTGGGCCTGCAAAGTCTTTTTGACTGGCTGAGGGAGGGAAGGAGAGTCGGAAGGAAGAAAAGTTTTAATACATTTGCCTCTAAAAGAGTTTTAAAAAGCAAAAAATTGATGAACAATTTTGGAAAAATTAAACACTTAAAATACAGATTTGATTATAGTCTGGAAGGAATTGTATTTTAATGTATTTCACTTTTACCTACTTTGTTACTGTGACTAAACCATTGTGATCTTACATTCTTTCTTATGACTTTCAGTGGACCGGACATTCACAATGGAATTTTTGCTATACATGACAGCTTTTACAAACAAGAAATCCCAAATGTTTTCCAGTATGTTTTCATTTACAAGATCATTTCCACTTTATTGTCATGGTTTCTTTTATTTTTGTATTCTTTTAGCACTTCAGAATTTTCAGATAATATACTTTTTTTTTTTTTTTTTTTTTTTTTGCGGTACTGGGGATTGAATTCAGGACCCTGCGCTTTGCTAGGCAGGCGCTTATTCCACTGAGCTATATCCCCAGCCCAGATAATATACTTTAAATTACTGAATTTTATTCTGTGTTATCGATTATTTATAGGTCATATTTGTCTTCTTGAAAAAACATTTCTTAGTATCTTATCTGTTCTTTGCCCAAGGCAATATATAACTTTTTGTAAATATGGAATTATAGTATGAGAGAAACTCAAATATTTCTGATATCAACATATGTAGTAATGAAACTGCATTAAAATTTTATCTATATATAGTACATTCACTTAATTTTTTTCACTACCCTGCTTTTCATTTTCTGCTCTCCACATGTGAATCAAATTAAGACAGTTTATTTAGAAGTTGTATTGCCAAGCAGCTATGGAAAGCTTCTTTGGCTTACATTTTGAAATTTTTTTTCCTTTGTCTTTGGCCAACAGCTCAACCCCTTTGGTGTCCCATCTGTTTAACACACGACAGCTATGGCACATTTCCATTTGTCTGGATCAGAAAATAAAGAGGCCCTAACTCAGCCTGAACTTACCTGTCATTGCTAGGGATTTGATACAGTGAATGACAGAAAATGGCACACATTTTCTTTTTGCTTTCTCCAGGAATCACTGCAAAGAAACACATCACTGTGGGTAACTTCTTTTTGAAATGTTTAAGTTCGTATGATCGTACCAAGGAGACCAATGACTTTGTTTTGATTTTGAATGTTGACTCTGTTTTCATTTGAAAGACTAAACTGCTTTAGAACAAATCTTACTTTGAGGGGAAGAATTTTTTTCTCCTTTGTAATCAAATATGTCTGATTAGGAAAATCACTTTTTAAAATAATTATTTTCCATTCAAAAACAGCACCATCTTCCTATTGGTTTGCGGTTTTGTTTGTGTGGCTTATTTGTTTTTATGCACCTTACCTTATTCAGAAAAGAATTTGAGGAAGCTCAAAATAATACATGTAACGGAACATTATTTAAAAAACCACACAAAGCTGTGGGAAAGGGTGAAGGTATAGTTAGTTCTCAAAAAATTGGAGAAAGTCTTACTCATTTGGAAAAGTCAGGCTGTAGATTCAGCTCTTCACTTGCTAGTGACCAAAGCAAAGATGAAGACGTGCTCAGTTAATAACCCTGGAATCCCCAGTAGGAAAACACAGACCTTTTTCTTTCAACAGAGTGTAAAGGAGAAACTTTTCCTGGGGGCCCTTATTTGAGGAACACTGTTTAATACAAACAATATGCTTGATAAATGCAACAGTAAATTTTATAACTGAGCATTTATTAGAGACAAGGTACTATGTTAAGGATTTATATTTCATTACTCCATTCTTTAGACTAAATCTATGAAATACTATTTTCAGATTAGGAAATTGAGCTTCTGAGAGGTTAATGACTTGCCCAAGATCAGGTGATTAATTGGGAGAAAGGATTTAAATACAGTCAAATCTAACTTCACTGTCTTCACTTTTTTTTTTTGTAACTATATATATGTTGCTATTTTTTTTGCTCCACCAACCAAAGTCAAAGCAGAACCTAAAAATGTAGGTGAGAATATAAACTAGTATAGCCACTGGGGAAAACAATGTGGAGATTTCTCAAAACACAGCTCATTTCGACTAGCTGTTTTCCTTTCTAGGTATCTTCCCCAAAGGACATCATATTATACTGATACATGCACACTCATGTTTATAGCAGCGTAATTCATGGTAGTTAGATCTTGGAAGTGGCCTATATGTCCATCAACAGAGGATTGTCTAAGGAAAGTATATTAATACACAATGAAGTACTACTCTGCCATAAAGAAGACAAATGGTTGTTTGTAGGAAAATGGACGTACCTTGAGACCATAATGGTAAGTGCAATAATTCAGACGCAGAAGTTTAAATAGAGCATGGTTTCTCTTACATAAGAAAACCCCCAATATAAATAAAGAGCAAAATGAAATATAGATAGGAAGCAGTAGGGAGAGAGATCCTTTTCAAATGGGAAGAGGGAAGTTGGAGGCGGGGGTGGGGAAGGGGATGAACAGGGACGGAGATGTGCTGTGTGCACACGCCAGCTCCCCACAAGGGGTGCGATCATTACGTGCTACAAACATGCACTAATAAAAGTAAAAGCTGAAAAAACCAGAAACCACGTTAAAAGGGGATCAAAATAGTGCAGTATAAATGTAAAATCAGTTCCTTGGGGGTTTTACTTAGGTTAGGAGTGAACTTTACATTATGTGATGCTGTGGCTTTAGCTTTTATTGGCCCTTTGTTGATCAAACCTGTAGACTTTCTCTCCAAAAATGTACATATCTGTTTCTTTCCAAAAATGTACATATCTGTACTATTTTAAGCAATTCATAGACTCCTCTTCCCAACCCACCCCACAAAGATGCAAAATGAAACAAAATTCTTTATAGATCTACAGCTGGGTGGCAGAGACTCCAAAGCTATCAGAGTTTACTCTGATAAATGTTAAGAGTGTCAAACGGGGATGGATACTTTTTCTTTAACTGGCTGCTGAAATTTAGGTGGATGTGTCCTTCTGTAATGCCAAAATTAGGAGATACTTCATTGGATTTCAAAACCTAGCTATCCTAGTACTTTAGAGAACTCCTGAGGGTGAGAAAAGTACAGTACATGAAAAGTTAAAAAAAATAGTATTAAAGCAGTACCTGTCCTACTAGGATGTTTGCCATTTTATTGCCCGTCTACTTATTTATGGGAAAGGTTATCTTAGCACTTATATTCTGATCTTCACTTTTTTCTTAAGAGTAAACCTAAGTCCCCTTTATTTAGACTAACTATAGGGATAGGTGAAAACCAAATTATGAAGTCAAAGCTTGTAATATTTTAGGGAGCCACATAGTGAATTCTAGGTCTTGCAAACTAGACTAAGAACACTGTGAATAGCACTTCTGAAAGTCTGTCAGACAACCAGAGATATAACTCATGAGTATTCTGCTTACTTAAGAGTGTCTGGTCCAGTTTTATACAATGGTTGTATAACTAGAGAGCCTACATACAGTTATTCTTTAACTATTAAAAATAGATAAGTGCTATATAACTAGATTGGATTTACTACTGCACTGGAATCCTGTGTCTCTGTGAACTGTGTGGTCATGGATCAATCATGTAACCTCATAGAACTCATTCTGTAAAATGGGATAGACAACATACTTTACCTCATAAGGTGGGGTTAAAATAAGATCATCCATACGGAGCCCTTGATGTAGTGCTGGTATAACACAGATATACTATGTGTTACGTTGTATTAAAGTTATTGTACTTACTGGTAATATTATGGACAGTGAACATCTCTTTTCTTGGTGTAATTGTGGCAGTGTTCAGTAATCAGAGAGCTCATATAGAGTAACATTGAGTTTCACCCTCCATTGTCAGCATGGGCTGTCTGTGTGTTTAGCATTTTCCCAGTATGGTTCCACCAGAGACTCTTCTCAGAAAGGCTCTGTTTGTTGGTTTGTTGGTCCTAGTATAGTAGTGAACCTATGGCACGTGTCCTGCACTGGAATGTAGAGCCCTCTGTTTGCGTGCCAGCCATGTGGCCCCAGCAGCCAAGCATCGAGTAACAGTTGTTTTTTCTAAACCAAATCCTCAATATTCAAATTTAATTGCATTATTGGCATTTTGCAATAAGTAAGTGGGTTTTGGGTTGCAGTTTGAGTACTTAGCCTCTAAAAGGTTTGCTCTCACTGTTCTAGTTGGTTCATACTTTCTGTGCAGGTTTTAAACTATGTTCTAGTGAGTTTTAAAATCTGGTGTGGATCTACCTTGTTTATGTCCGCATTTGAACTCGATGCCTCAGCTGCTACTGATGCTTCCACGTGCTGTTCCTGCTCCCTACATATGGAAAATTTATCTTCCAAATGTATTTGTGAGAAGAAAACAGAGCTTATTCAGGAAGAAATGCCTGACTTGAGAGTAAGTGTGTCATAGTCTAGAGGGACGGAGAAAGTGTCAGGAGTTGGAGACAGAAACAGGCAGCCATAGGTGGAATCCCTTACACTTGTGTTCTTTTGGAAGAATTTTCTTATTGACTGTGTTCATTGGCAGAAGAAAAATTGGTTTGTTACATAGCGTGAACTTTGTTTCTGTAACATAATATACTTGGCAGCAATGAGACTTTCAAAATAACTACATCTTAAAAAAATATAAATCCATAATAGCTTTATTTTGCATTAATTTTATAGATGTGGAAATTTTGCATTATTCTTTCTCAAAAGTATTACTTTCACCACTGATATTTATAGCATATAAATCCAAAATTATATAATCTTGTTTTCATGAGTCGATGTAGATAAATATTGCAGTGAAACATGAGATAGGCTACTATCAGTGCCCTGTGACAGTAGGTCCGTTGGTTGATTTCTCCCCTCACCTGAATGTTAATGCTAGTTATGAATTCTTTTATGCCTTAGGTTTTCCCTGTAAAACAAAAATGATAATAATACCTGCTTTAAAAAGTTGTGAAGATTAAATGATAACGTGCTTAGTACAGTGCCTACTTTATTATTAACACTTAAATGTTAACTGTCGTGATTCTGAGTCCAAATTTTAATTCTTATTATGATTATTAGTCTAGCATTTTGAAATTATTATCAAACACATTTTGATATTTCATGACTTCTGGGGTGAATTTATGAGTTCTGTTGTAGATAAATTCATTAGAGATTTGGAAAGGTTTATTTTTTGTGTGAACTTCTATAGTAAAATGGATTTCACTAGTTAATTCTACAGCTTGATTAAGTATTGTTTAACTTTTCAGCTAAGAAAATCCATCTATCACCTTTCAAAAGAAAAGTATCTCATTTTCAAATTTGCACTAAATCACTCCTTGGCATATTAAATTTTATCTGTTTTGCAGATGTGGAGTCTGCTGCTTTTAAATTTGTTTAGTTAAGTGAGCTATATACATATATGCATACATACACACACATTATTTCAGGGGTTTTGGAAAGAAAAAAAATGATGTAATTATGTTAAACTTAAGCATCTTGTTGGGAAGCCTGCTTGCACCTGCTGATACCAGGGAGATGTTGGTCCAGAAGAGTAGTGTGCTTGGGCAGCACCCACATGTGGGCGGGTGGGGCGGTGGAGGCAGATTCCTGTAAGGTTTGTCATGCCCCCTTTATCCTGTGCTGGCCATTGTAATCTCTTTCCTCTGCCCCCACGTCTCTCACCCCCATCTCCACCCACTGTGCTATTTTGCTTTTGTCAGAAGGTAGTAATATTACATTACTTTGTAACATAAGTACAAGTCATCATTAATCATAGGCATGCCACATTTTTGCCACATGTGATTTATCTTGATACATGTTATTAGAGGAAGTTATTAGTAGCATAGAATTGAATGACTTGTTTTATGCCTCAAATAGATTCATTTTGAGTTTCTCTCAAGAACATCAAAATCCAGTTGGAGAATTATAGAATTCTTCCTTCTGTTCTCAGTGATCTCTCCAGGAAAGTTGATTTTCATCAGTGACTTCTTTTTCATTTTGACTGTTTAGAATATATGCTATTAGAAACATCGTATCTTTACTTTTTTATTTTCTAGTGTATTTCTCTCTTGAATTTCTCCTCTTATATGAATAACCACATCATTCTCCTGTTAACTCAGTACTTTGTCTGGGCAGCTGTGTTCATTCCGTCTTAGCTCTTTACACTGTAGCCGTGGGGCAGGCTCTGTTACTGGAGAGAGAGCCCAGCAGACTTTGGGGTACACTGCTGGTATTGGTTCTCTTTTGCCCCCAAGATTTAAGAGTACTGTGCACACTCACTGGTTGAACCTGTGAGGCCTTTCCCAGTCTAGCCCTAGCCTGTTTCCACTTTCAACTCCAGGCATGTATGTAGTCCGTATCATACACATGTGTATACACACTGAAACTGTCAGATTATTACCATTTCTTCAAGGCCTTTGTTCATGGTTTCTCTTCTGCTATAAATTCTCTACATATCCAGTTCACAATCCCTTCTTATCATTTAGGAGTCAAATTATATGTTATGTTCTCTGTAGCTTCTCTTCTCAGTTCCATTCCTCTTCTTAGCTGGGTTTTGTTGATTCCTATCTGTATTTAAATAGCACATTATGTATGATCACCCTTCACCTGCCATCTCCCATCACTTTCCACTCCTACTTCCATAGCGATCTGACTAGAGCTTCTGCCATTCTAATGAAATTACTCTTGCAAAACTCATCTATGATCTCATATCTATTAAATCCTGTGAAGTGTTTCCAACATATTTTTCCTTTACCATTTCTTTGGAATCTGATAGTTCTGATCATACTTTATTTTTAAACTTTCTTCTTTGGTTTCCTCAGCACTTCTCTCTTCTGTCTCTGCCTTTTTCTCATGTCAAACTCTTTTTCCTTGTTGGTTGTTCTATACATATGTTTGTTTGTTTATTTATTTATTTATTTTTATTTTTTGAGACAGGGTCTCGCTATGCAGTTCAGGCTGCTCTTGAGCTCACTTTGTAGCCCAGGCTGGTCTTGAACTGAACAATCCTCCTGTCTTATCCTCCCAAGTGCTGGAATTACAGATGTGCACCACCAAGCCCGACTCAACTTATTTATTTTTGAGACAGGGTCTTGCTGTGTAGTTCATGCTGGCCTTGAACTCAGGCTGGCCACAAACTCATGGTGATCCTCCTGCCTCAGCCTACAGGCATGCACCACCACATCCAGCTGGTATCTGTTTTATAAGGTCTTTTATAATTGCTGTCTTGTGCAATTATTACCATTTTATATCTGTCCATGTTTCAATGACTGCTAATGGTATTTTTTTCACCCAAGCTTTGTATAACAAAATTCTTTACCTGGTTGTCACCTGAACCTAACCATGATATTACCACATTACCTCTTCTACCAAAATTACTAACTCTTGTCTTCCATAGCTCTGAATAGCACCCCCGAGCTACCTCACTTATCCTGCCCCCCTATTTTCTTAGTACAGGCTTTTGTCATCTCCCACTTGAACTGTTCAATCTGTAGACTTGACCCCCTTAAGTCTTTCCTATTGCCATCTAAGTGGTGTTTTTTAAAACACAAGTTTGAGCATGTAACTTAAATCATTACTCTTTTTAGTGTCTGTACTGTCTCTCAGAGAGCTCATAACATCAGTACATCTCAAGATAGTCTTTATTTTTTATTTTAAAGGTAAAAGAACCAAACATTAACAAACACACAGACATAAAACAACATAAAAAAATACAGAATTTCAGACAAGATGATAGGAAATTAACAATGGTGGTTTTATTACATATTGTTATCGATAGACTTTATGATCTAGGTCTTGCCAGTGGCTTTCACAGTCTTATTTTCCACTTATACCCACTGTACACTTCATCCTTTTGTCAAAGCAAACTTTTTTGTTACTAGAAAAGAATGTTTTTTCAAACTCTTACCTTTGTGTGTTTTACACCATCTTCTTGCCTGTATCTCCCCTTAGTCTGTGAATTTCACCTGCAGAATCTCAGCTCTCTCAAAAGTCAGACTCCTGTGGAATCCTTCCCATAGCTTTGCCAACTGAGTACCTCTTTTCTTAGGTGGTTGCTTCATGATGTAATCCCTGACCTCCGATTAGATTATGTGTTCTTGAAGAATAGGTACTTCTGTGTCCACACATTTCCACCGAGGTACCTGGCCTATAGAAAGTATTCATATTTGTTCAATTGTGGCTCTGTGACTTGTATTGCTTATAAGACATTTTTACCAGCTAGATGGTGATTGCCATGAAGTCAACCACTATATTTGCCTTTTATAGATAACTATAGTAGATGGAATCATGGGACTTGTAATCACTTGTATCTAGCTTTTTAAACTTGGGATAATGTATTTTAAGGTTCACCTATGTTGCAGTGAGTATTAGATCCCTGAAAGATGTATCTGATCCCTAGAGCTTGTGAATATTACTTTATTTGGAAAAGTAACTTTTCTCAAATGTGTTTGTTAAGGATCTTGAGATGAGATCATCCTGAATTATACAAATGGGACTTAAGTCTCACAAGTGACCGTAATAGAGATACAAATGAAAAAGAAACATAGATGGAAAAGCTCTATAAAGATAGAGACAGAGATCAGGGTGCTATGTGGTAGGAAGCCAAGGAATGCTTGCAGTCACTGACGTTTAAAGAGGCCATGAGGGCTTCCAAAGGACATGGCCATACCAACACCTTGATTTTATACTTCTGGCCTCCAAAACTGTGAAAGAATACATTTTGGTTGTTTTAAATGATCTAGCTTGTGGTTATTTGTGAAGGAAGCTTCAGAAAATACATATACCATGTATATAATACATAACGTATTACTACTTTGTACACTTTTTGTTGTCAAATATTTCATTGTTGCTTTTACATTTTGTTTATATATTCATTAGTTGATTGACATTTGGGTTTCCAGTTTTGGCTTTATGAGTAATTCTTCTGTGAACATACATGTTCGAGTTACTAAGTGGGCATATGCATTTCAGCTTCCAGTTTTCTAGGTTTTTGTGGGGGGTTCTTTTGGTGACAGCGTCTTCCTATGCAGTTGAGGCTGGCCTTGAGCTCACTTTGTAGGCCAGGCTGGTCTTGAACTCACAACAATCCTCCTGCCTAAGCTAGGATTATAGGTGTGTACCATCAAGCTTGGCGGCTTCAGTTTTCTTGCTGAGTCATCTGTAGGTGTATGTTGTAGTCTTACCAGATTTGTATGTTGCAGTCCTAACCCCTCAAGGTGATAGTGTCAGGATGGTTTTGTAGATGAACAAGTCATTATTGTAGACACTTACGAATGATATTAGTGTAATTTTACATAAGAATCTGAAGAGTAGGGGAGAGATGTCCAAGAGGAGCCCCTTGCCCTTCTGCCATGTGAGGTTCCATCTATGAGCCAGGAAGAGGGTTTTGCCAGATGTGCCGGCACCTTGATCTTGGATTTTTCAGGCATCAGAACTGTGAAGAATAAATTTTTCTTGTTTGTAAGCCACCCAAGTTACTCTAATTTTGCTATGATATAGGAAAATAAAAACTCCCAACCTGAACAATAACTGGGAGGAGTTTGTGTTCTCCAAAATTGAAGTATGAATTTTAGAAACAACAGAGGTTAAGGGCAGAATATATTTATTGAGGGAAAGAAAGCTTCTGTCCAAGAGAGGGACAGAAGTGGGCCCGAGTGGATTGCCCAGGACCTTGCCCTTCCCAGGGACTTTACAGAGCAAAACCCTGAGGTGAAGCAGGTCCAAGATAGGGGGAAAATGGGAAATTACAAGGTGGGCATGAGGTGGGACAAAATTATGTTCAGCCAGTAAGATTACAAGTGTTCAGGTAAAATTGAGTGAACTGGGGTCAAATGGGAAAGCCAGTCCCGCATCGAGCTGGCATAAACACAGAGGGGGCTTTTCCTGTGGGGGGCAGGGCTAGGGACTCCTGGCTTTTTGAAGGTGATCGCTCCCTATTTAGAATATCAGTCCCTGCTCTTCACACCTGGGGGGTATGTGGGTGCATTTGTTTAGTCCTTTTGTCTTGAGGTCTGGCCCACAGGTATCTTGTCTTTCCAGGCTGGCTCCTTTGAGAGCCTGGCCCTGTCTGACTGCCTATAATATTTCTAACTCAGCTGCCTAGGAAGGACAGTTATAACCACCCAAATGGACTAAGATAGTCTATGTTTAGTGTGTTTATTTTTAATCGATAAGTATTTTATATTTATGGGATATAATGTAATGTTTTATCTATGTAAACACTGTAGATTAATTAAGGTTAGTTAACATATCCATTACCTCACAAACTTATTTTTTGTGTGTTTGTTGGAGAGAATGTTAAAAACTTATTCTTTCAGCAATTTTGAAATAACAGTATATATTAACTGTGGTCATTATGTAGTGTGATAGATAACTGAACTCTATTTATTTAGTTAGTTAGTTATTTGAGACAGGGTCTTACTATGTAGTTCAGGGTGGCCTTGAACTCACTGTGTAGCCCAGACTGGCCTCAAACTCAAGGCAATCCTCCTGCCTCAGCCTCCCAAGTCCTGGGATTACATACATAAGCCACCAGACCCACCTGATAACTGAAATTTATTTCTCTAGTACAACTGCAAGTTTATACCCTTTGGTCAACATCTTCCCTTTTCCCACCCCCCCTCCCCTTACCTCTTGTGTCCACCTTTCTACTGTCCCATTCTAGGAAACTGACATTTTAGATTCATAGGTGAGATGAGATAGTATTTATCTTTTTATTTGTCTGGCTTCTTTCTCTTAAAATGCAAGTCTGTGCATGTTGTCTTAAGTGGTATTAAGTTTTAGAAGGCTGTGTAGCATTCCATAGGAGAACTACAGGACAGTATTGCTAGTGAGCCTAGGTACAAAACTCCTCAATCCATAGTAGCAAGCCAAATTGAGCAGCATATTAAAATAATCATTCACTATGATCAAGGAGATTTATCCCAAGGGGCAAGGATGGTTCAGCACATGTAAACCAATAAACATAATATACCCTATTAACAAAATAAAGGTCATGATCATCTCAGTAGATGCACAAAAAGGATTTTATTAAATTTCACATCCATTCATAATAAAATGTTCAACATAAGGTATAGAAAGAATGTACTTTAATATAGTAAAGACCGTATATGCCAACCCACGACTAAGATGTACAGTTATCAACAGGTAAAACTTTTCCTTTAAGATGAAGAACAGGACCAGATGCCCAGTGTCTTACCACTTTTATTTAACGTAGTACTGGAACTTCTAGCCACAACAAATAGGCAAGAAAAATAAATAAAAAGCACCCCAAAATAAAAAGGAGAAATAAATATAAATAAAAAGCATCCAAATAGGGAAGAAAGAAGTAAAAATTTTCTGCTATTGATAATGATCTTAAATATAAGCAACCTAAAGAAACTGTTCAAGCTGATATGTAAAATCAGTAAAGTTGCAGGTTGCAAAACCCACATCTGATTAATATTTTATAAAACTGCCAAACTTTTCCAGAGTGTCTGCCCCATTTCATATTTCCACTAGAAATGAAAGTTCCAGTTTCTCTGTCTTCTTAATTGTAACCATCTCAGTAGTTACAAAATCTCATTATAATTTTGATTTGCAGTTTCATAATGACTGTTGATGTCAAGCATCTTTTTGTGTACTTATTGGGCATTTATACTCTTTGGTGAAATACATATTCAGATTCTTTTGCCAGTTACCAAAATTGATTTGTCTTTTGATTAAATTGTGAAAGTTTTAAAATATATTGTAGAGACAAATGCCTTATCAGATACTCGATTTGCAAATATTTTCCTCAAATCTGCGACTTGTCTTTTCATTTTCTTGATGGTGTCTCTTGAAACACCTAAGTTTTACTTTTTGAAGAAGTTTAATTTAGTCTTTCCCCCACTCCCTTTTTATCACTTCTGCTGTGGTAGTGTATCTAAGAACTCATTGCTTAGGCAAAGGTTATGAAGGTTAATCTTATGTTTTCTTTTAAGCTTTGTACATTTAAGTCTGTGATCCATTTTGAGTTAATTTTTGTGTACTACTGAAGTAAGAATTCGAATTCAGCTTTTCACATACTTGTAGCCAATTGTCCTGGCATTATTTGTTGAAAAGGCTATTCTTCTTTCTATTTAATCTTTTTAATATATTCATTGAAAATCATTTGTCCAGAAATACAAAGGTAAAGTATTCTTGTAGCTTTTACTCTTAATCCTAACTTTAGATTTCATAAGGCCTTTAGCTTTTTTAAAAAAGCCCTTTGATTGATTGAATATTCTGAGTTTTGTCCAAAACCATACAAGTTCAGTAAATGTGAGTATAAAGCATTAGCACCAACTAAACTTCTAAATACAAGTCTTACTTCAGTAACTCAGTGCGTGTATATGAATTGTTGTCAGTTATGTGTTTATAAGGGTTATTGAGGATTTATATAAAAGCTAGATAATTTTTCCCATTTTTATGTAATCTAAATGCCTTAATACTTGGGCATTTTTGAAAAGAAAGTCTTTGTTTTTGCTCTGCCAAGAAAGCCAAGGTTCAGACTCTTGTATCATTCAAGTTGCTTGTGTAGTCTTTCGAGAAAAATTAAACCAAGATCTCTTACGTGATTTTCATGCAAAATTAATGCTTCCCTTGACTTCTGCCAAATGCTGTGATGCATTTATGCAACAGATGCCAGAAAGTTTAGAACTTGTATCTGGATAGAATTCAAAACTCTAAGACAGAAAGCATTTGTGCCTGGGGCAGTATATTGACCCCACCTGTGTCTTTTTCTTGTCTTCTGGATGTTTTCATTTTATGTCCAGAAAGGCCTCAGCAGATCCTTCTTCTATTTTTAAATCTTTTTTATGAAACACAGTTTTAATTTTTCAAGACCAGATCCCACTCCATTTCACAATATGTGTTCTTCAGCATAAAATGTTTTGACAGGTACCTAATGGCCTAGCACTTTAACATCTAGTATTTAGGCATAGATTCAGAGAATCAGAGCCATAAAACCAAAGTATAATTAGTCACTCTCAGATGTTGCATAGATTTGTATCTCGTACATCTACACGCTAGGTAGACTATTTCTTCCTCTTTCCATTATTTCAGTAACTAGTTCGATGTGTTAATAAGCTAATAAAGTAAATGGAAATGCTTGGTTGTTGTATTTATTAGTTTTGATATTTTATTTATGGCCTAAGAAGAGGAACAGAAAGGAACTAATGTTTATTGAGTGCTTACTGTGTTCCAAGTATTGTCCTAGATTTGTTTATGTCCCTAATTTTATTTAATCCTCACAAACCCTCATTGTTGACATTATTATCCCAGTTTTAGAGATGAAGAAATTTAAACAAGCCTGATAATGATACCTTATGCTTATATGTGGCCTTTTATATCATAATTCTAAAGTATCACCTGACACTTGGGGTGGTTCAGTTATAGAAAAATCATCACAATTTATTCCTACTGCTATGGAAATGAGGATAGGAACAAAAGACATGCAGTTTTTCTCAACATTTTATACTTAACTGTGGAGAACATAGTAAAGTAAGTAAGCGATACAGAATGCATTCCGTAGGGAGGCGTGTGTAATGCTCAGATACCAAGAGTATGGGAACAACTGGATATCTAGGTAAAAAAACTGCCGTGACCCATGATTCATACTCTGCCTTAAAACTAATTTGAAAGATTGTAGGTCTGTTTGTAAAACTTGTAGAAGAAACTAGAGAAACTTTGATGAACTTTGGTTAAAGATTTCTTAGATATGGTACCAAAATATATTGATAAACTAGGCTTTATGAAAATTTGAAATGGCTGTTATTTGAAAGATTTTTTAAAAATTAAAAGACAAGCTACAGATTTGGAAAATACTTATTTATTCAAGAATTTATATCCAGAATAAAGAGCTGTCAAAGTCCAATAGAAAAATATCCTCAGTATGTAAAACCGGCAAAAGATTTGAGCAGATAGTTCCTCAAGAAGAGAAATGGATGACAAATAGTGTGTGGAAAGATCCTCAATAGCACTCACCATTTTTGTAAATGCAAGTTAAAACCACAATATGCTACTACTACACACCATCAGAATGACTTTGAAACAAACAACTGATTATAAATACTGAGGTGGATGTGGAGCAGTTTTAATGCTTATACACTGCTGATGGGAGCACAAAATAGAACACCCACTTCAGGAAAATTTTCCTATAAACGTACTCATCCCGTATGACCAGATCACCCTAAACTGCCAGCAACTCCATGTCCTTCGTTTGGGAGATGAATGAACAAAGTGTGGTTTTCCTTCTCACAGTGGAATTTTATTCAGCAACAAAAAGATAAGGAGTACTGATACATGTAACAGCAACTCAAATACATTATAATAAGTTTAAAGAACTAGCTTCTAAATGCTACTACATACTGCATAATCATTGCAGTTATATAACATTCTGGAAGAATTATGACTATTAGGATAGAAAACAGTTCGATAATGGTTAAAGATTAAGGATGGAGAGGGAAAGGGCTTTTATAAGAGGGTCATCACAAGGGAAGTGTTTAGAGTGGTAGTACCATGCATTTTTAAAAACACATAGAATTTTTTATTTAAATATATACATGTTATACCACAATAAATCAGCTTTAAGAATTATATATTATTATATATAATACTTAAGTCTGTCTGTCTGCCACTCTGTTGTTTTTTTCCTATGTCTGGCCGCTACCCCATCTCAATAATTAACAAGTACAGATTTAGCCACTGCAGAGCTGGTTTGATGGGTCTAGGGTCATCAAGTACCTTCTATTTTGTTGCTCTGCCAGGATGCTGCTTGTACCCAGATATCATATCCAGATAATTGGCAGATGAAGGAGTAAAATAAGAAGTCCCACACTTCCTTGAAGTTCTACACTGTCCTTTCATTTTCACCTCATTGGTCAAATAAATGGGTAGAGACTGCATTAAATTTAAAGATCAGTTTAAGAAGATTTGAAAACTCAGTAATATTGACCCTTCAAATTTATCAATACATTATATCTTATTCATGTAACTCATTTCTCTCAGAAATGTTTTATGGTTTTCAATGTACAAATCGTGCACAGTGACCATATCTTGTTAGATTTCATACTTACTCATACTGTTATGAGTGCTATTATTTTTACAATTCCAATATCCTGTTGTTTGTTGTTAGTCACTAGACATACATTAATTTATGATTAGTGACCTTGTATTCTCTGACCTTGTTAAACCCACACTAGTTCTAGGATCATTTTTGTCTTTTCTTGGGATTTTCTATACAGAGGATTATGTGGTCTCTTAATAGTGTTAGTTTTTCTTTATAATTTGTATATAGAAATGGTGAGAGCTGCTATCACTGTTGTGATCTCAAGCAAAGGAAAAGACATTTAGCTTTTCTTCACTAAGCATTTCCTGTTGCTTCTTCATAGATATTTTTAGGTTCAGGAAGTTTCATTCTATTCCTGGATGGCTTTTCCCATATTTTATTGAGACAAAAATCATACAGATTGAAGGTATACAACCATGCTTTCAGATACAGTATACCTAGTAAAATGGTTACTATAATCAAGCTAATTTATATATCCATCATTTCACATGCATAGAGCAATATTTTGAGATAAGAGTGTCATGATACATAATTCAGGCTGGTCTTCAAGTCATGGCAATCGTCTTGCCTCAGCCTGAGTGCTGGACGTACAGGCATATGCCTCCAAATCCTGCTTTAACCTACAGCAATTCTTAATTTCCTCCATTTAGAAAAATTTTAAGATAGCACAAGCCAAAAAACAAAAAAAAAAGCTCAGCATCTCACTCCCAGAGACAGAGTAAAGCTGTGTGTGGACACCATTCTCAATCGTTTATTGATGTCTCTATACATTAATGTATTTTTGAAAATAAAAAATTGCTAATGCCATATATGCTATTTTATAACCTGTTGTTCCTCTATACTATAGCAGGCACCTTTTTCACGCCAGTAAATTTGTGTCAACATCATGATCTCTTAACCAGAGAGTTAAAAGATCTCTACAGTGAAAATTGTAGAACGATGAAGAAGTTGAAGAAGAAACTAGACCATTTTTTCCCCCATCTGTGACTGTTTCCTTTGCTGTGCAGAAGCTTTTTAATTTCATGTAATTCCATTTGTTAATTTTGATATTATTTTCTGTGCTATTGGAGTTCTGTTTAGGAAGTACTTGCCTGTGTCTATGAAGTCAAGTGTTTCGCCTATGTAATATTTCAGCAGTTTCAGTGTTTCTGTTTTTACATCTAGGTCCGCAATCCATTTTGATTTTCACATCGTACAGCGTAAGAGTTAGGGGTCTGGTTTCAGTCTTCAATGCATATAACCAATTTTCTCAGTACCATTTGTTAACAAGGCTATCTTTTTTCCTAAGTGTGTTTCTGGTCCCTTTGTCAAAAATTAAATGGCTGAAGGTGCATGGAGTCATTGCTGTATCTTCTATTTGCTGGAGTAAATGTCTATTTTGTGTGCCAGTAATCATCCTGTGTAGATAGCTTAGGTAATATGGCCACTTACCATTATTAATTCTGTGGATTCACCAACATGTGAGATCTTTACACCTTCTAGTTTCTTCTTCAACTTCTTCATGGTTCCAAAATTTTCATTGTAGAGATCTTTCAACTCGCTGCTTAGGTTGATTCCTAGGTATTTTAATTTTTTTTAAGCTATTGTGAGAGGAATTGTTTTCCTGATTTTCTTCTCAGCCTGTTCATTATTGGTGTATATAAAAACTATTATTTTTTACCCTGAGATGTTTTTGGTTTTTGTTTTGTTTTTTAAGTAATGAATGGATATTGGCATTTTCAAGTCTTACTTTTCATAAATTGAGGTTATACTTTCTTTTCATTTTAGTCTATTGATAATGATACAGTTCTTTTTGGAAGACTACAAATCAATTAACCAAGATTCAAACTTACAAAATTAGGAAAGAAAGGAGGAGGAGAGAGGGAGGAAGAAACAAAGAAAACAAAGTTAATGTAGTTAATTCTGTATTTTTCTTTTATGCTCTGCTTTAGCTAAATGCCATGGCATTACATTGTATTTTATTACTTATTTTTTTAGTTAAAAAATTCAAGTTTACTTTAGAACAAATACCTTCTAAAGTAGAAGCAGAAAATTTTTAATAAAGGTACTGTTTAATTGGCTAATACTTTGGGGAAATGTATACAAACAAGTGTTGGCTAGATTAAAGGGATAAATGTGAATAACATGTTAATATTGATAATATCTTAGAGAGTAGTGCACATCCTTGGCTTGTTTCTGATTTTACAGTAAAAGCTTTCAGTTTTGTCCTGTCCATTTAGTATGGTGTTGGTTTGTCATAGATGTCAATCTTTTATCCGATTGAGATAAAGACCATCTATTCTAATTTTCTGTAGGGTTTTTATTATGAATCAGTGTTGGACTTAGTCAAATGCTTTTTCTGCATCTATTGAGATGGTCATGTGATTTTTGTCTTTGGCTCCATTGATGGTATATTACATTTATTGATTTGTATATATTGAACCATCCCTACATCCCTGGGATAAAGCTTTCTTGGTCATAGTGTATAATTTTGATAATTTTTTGCATTCTGTTTGCCAGTATCTTATTGAGGATTTTTGCGTCTATGTTCATTAAGGATGTTGACTTATACGTCTCTTTTTTGGTTGGGTCCTTCTCAGGCTTTGGTATCAGGGTAATACTTGGTTCCAGAAATGACTTTAGGAATATTGCTTCCTTTTTGATTTCATTAAAGAATTTCAGCATTAGTGGCATTAGGTCTCCACACATCTTGTAGAATTTAGCATGAATCCATCAGAACGTTGGCTTTTCTTTGTTGGTAGGTTTTCATTTACATTTTCGATTTCACTGACTGATGCCAAGTTATTTAGAATTTTTATATCTCCTAGAAATTCATATGTATCTAAGAATCTGTTCATTTCTTCTGTGTTTCCTTATTAGAGTACAAGTTCTCAAAGTAGGTATTGATGATCTTACAGATTTCCACAGGATCCATTGTTGTTTCACCCTTTTGATTCCTTTTTTTAAAAATTATTTTTAAAATGAAGGAAAGCATACTAACAAACACATTCATTTATAAAATAGCATAAGAACAATGCAAGCAATACTGAGTTACAGACAAAGTGGTAGGAAATTAACAGTGGTTGTTGTATTACATACTGATATCTTCAAAATGGTTTCTCAGGAAAACAAATAAAGACATGCAAGAGTGATCAAATAATTAACCATTAA
Organism: Dinomys branickii; assembly: GCA_004027595.1. Taxonomy (NCBI): domain Eukaryota; kingdom Metazoa; phylum Chordata; class Mammalia; order Rodentia; family Dinomyidae; genus Dinomys; species Dinomys branickii. The sequence goes on along the minus strand of PVLD010004836.1, from coordinate 37,985 downwards.
CTGTTCCTGTCAGTAAAGCGGTAGAAGTCAGTAATACAACTATGTTAGCTATGCATATATATATATATATATATATATATATATATATGTAATACACACACACATACAAACACACACAATTTCCCCTTCTTTCTTTTCTCTTTTCCCTCATTCCAGTTGCTCTTTACTTTTGAGCAGTTCCCTTTTGTTTCACAATGTCTGTCATACCTCCTAATTTTTCATCACTCTTTCAGATTCTTACACTAGACAGTATGTTGCTTACACATGGAGGTCTGATTTATTTCACTTGCGAGTGTGGTCTCTAGCTATGACCATTTACCTATAAAAGCCTCGAGTTTGTCTTTCCTGTTCCTGACTTTAAATTAATATTAAAGTATAACCGAGTAATATTCCAGTATATAAGAAAATCACAGTTTTTTTATCCCTTCCTCAGTGGATGGACATTTGGGTTGCTTCCACAATTTAGCAATTACAAATTGTGCTGCTATAAACATGGATGTACATATATCGCTGTGATATGATGTTTCAGATCTTTTGGGAAAATACCCGGAAGGGGAATAGCTGGGTTGAATGGGACCTGTAGACCCAGTTTGCTGAGGAATTTCCAAAACGATTTCCACAGTAGTTTCACCAATCTGCATTCCCACCAAAAGTAGAGAAGCGTTCCTATTTCTTCAAGCCTCACCCGCATTTGTTATTGGTTGATTTCTTAATGCTAGCCATTCTTACTGGGGTAAGATGAAATCTCAATGTTGTTTTCATTTGCATTTCTCAAAGACTAATGATGTTGAACATTTTCTCATGTATTTATTTGGCATTTGTATTTCTTTATCTGAGAAGTGTGTATTCATCTCAGATCCCCATTTTTGGATTGGGTCTTGGAATTTGTGGGGTGCTGATGTGTTTTAATTCTTTATATGTTCTAGATAGAAGACCTTTGTCTGAGGGACAGTCAGCTAAAATTTTTTCCAAATTTGTGGGTTTTCTTTTTACTCTGCTGGTGATTTCTTTACATGTGCAGAAACTTTTCAGTAGGGTGGTCAGATCCCAGTTATTGATTCATTGGTATTTGCCATGCAGTTTGGTTTTTGTTCATGAGCTCTCTGCCTACCTATGTCTTCAAGATTTTTACCTACTTTCTCTTCCAATGGATTTAGTGTTTCTGTTTTAATATTGAGATCTGTGGTCCACTTTGACCTTAGTTTGGTGCATGGTGATAGACTTGGGTCTATTTTCAGTCTTTGACAAGTGGCAAGCTATTTTTCCCCCACCATTTATTAAAGAGACTATGTTTCTTCCAGTCAGTTTGTTTGGCCCCTTTGTCAAAGAGTAGATGGCTGAGTTTGTGGTTTTGGCTGCAGCTTCCAGTCTGTTCCATTGATCCTCTGGTCTGTTTTTAAGCCAGTACCAGGTTGATTTTATTACAGTAGTTTTGTAGTATAATTTCAGATCAGGGATTGTGATGCCACCTGACCTGTCCTTGTTGCCCAGGATTGCTGTTGCTATTCTGGATCTCTTCTGGTTCCAGATGAATTTAAGGAGTGTTTTCTCTTGATCTGTGATGTGTGCTAATGATATTTTAGTGGGAATTGCATTCAGTCTATACAACAATGTTGGTAGTATGGCCATTTTCACAATGTTGGTTCTTCCTATCCAAGAGCAAGGAATATTTTTCCATTCACTGCAATCCTCTTCTATCTCTTTTTTCAGAGTACTGTAGTTTTCATTGAATAGACCTTTTAGTTCTTTTGTGAAATTGATTCCTAAATATTTCAATTTCTTGGATGCTATTGTGAAAGGTATGGTTTCCTTAATTTCTTTATCAGTCTGTTTGTTGTTTGTTTATAGGAATGCTATTGATTTTTGAGTGTTGACTTTCTATCTAGCTACATTACTGAATTTGTTGATTAATTCAAGGAATCTTCTTGTGGAGTTTTTCGGGTCTTCCATGTAAAGTATCATGTCATCTGCAAATAGTGATAATTTCGCTTCTTCTTTTCCTATCCTTACTTCTTTTATTTTTCTCTCTTATCTAATTGCTCTGGCTAATGCTTCCAGAACTATGTTGAATAGGAGTGGTGACAGTGGACATCCTTGTCTTGTTCCTGACTTTAAAGTAAAAGTTTTCAGATGTTGTCCATTTAGTATGATGTTGGCTGTTGGTTTTTCATGGATGGCTTTGATCAGATTGAGGTAAAGACCATGTATTCCTATTTTCTGTAGGGTTTTTCTCATGAACGCGTATTGGACTTTGTCGAAAGCTTTTGCTGCATCTATTCAGATCATCATGTGGTTTTTGTCTTTGGCTCTATTGATACGGTATGTAATGTTTTTTGATTTGCAAATATTGAACCATCCTTGCATTCCTGGAATAAATCCAACTTTGTAATGGTATATTATTTTCTTGATGATTTGCTGCATTCTATTTGCTAGTATTTTGTTGAGTATCTTTGCATCAATGTTTATTAGAGAGACTGGTGTGTAGTTCTCTTTCTTGCTTCAGTTTTTCTTTGGTTTTGGTATCAGTATAATACTTGCCTCTGGAAATGAGTTTGAGAGAATTGCTTCCTTTTCAATTTCATTGAAGAGTTTGAGGAATGTTGGCATGAAATGTTCTTTGAATTTCTTGTAAAATTCAGCTGTGAATCCATCAGGGCCTGTGCTTTTTTTGTGGGTAAGTTTCTAATCATGTTTTCAATCTCATTAATTGATATTGGGTTGTTCATAATTTTTATATCTTCTTGATTCAACTTTAGTAATTCATACATATCTAAGAATCTATCCATTGATTCTGAGTTTTCTATCCTATTGAAGTAAAGATTTTTAAAGTAGGTTTTAATAATCTTTTGATTTTCTGTAGAATCTGCAGTGATTTTCGCCTCTTTATTCTTTATTGAATGAATTTGAGTTTTTTCCTTCATTTTATAATGTTGGCTAGGGTTTTATAAATTTTTTTTATTCTGTCAAAGAACCAACTCTTTTGTTCATTTATTTTTTGTAGTGTTTTATTCATCTCAATTGCATTAATTTCTGCTCTAATCTTTATAATCTCCTGTCTTCTTTTGACTTTGGGCTTGATTATTACTCTTTTTCAAAAGTTTGAGGTGTAGTATTATGCTATTTATTTGGTCTCTTTCTGTTTTCCTTATGTGTGAGCTCACTATAAATTTCCCTATGAGCACTGCTTTCACTGCATCCCAAAAATTCCATTAGGTTGTATTTACATTTTTGTTTGTTCACAGGTATTCCTTAATTTCTTCTTTCATTTTCTCTGTGACCCATTGGTTGTTCAAAAGGTTGTTATTTAATTTCCAAGTATTTATGGAGTTTTTGGAGTTCATTTTGTTGTTAATTTCCAATTTCATTGTACTGTGGTCAGATAGTATGCATGGGATAATTTCAGTTCTTTTGCATTTAGTTAGGTATGCAGTATGGGCTAGAATGTGGTCTATTTTAGAGAAAGTGCCATGTGCAGCTGAGAAAAATCTGTATGGCTAATGTTTTGGTCAGAACACTCTGTATACATCTACTAAGTCCATTTGTTTGCAGATTTTGTTCAGATCTGTTATTTGCTGATTTTTTGTCTAGTTGACCTATCTCTTTGTGTCAAAGGAGTGTTTAGGTCCCCTATTACAATAGTGTTACTAATTATTTGGTTTTCATGTCTGTTAAGATTTGTCTTATATGGGCTCCAATATTTGGTGCATACATGTTTATGATTGTTATTTCTTCCTTTTGCAGTTTTGTCCGAACAAGTAGGTAGTGACCTTCTTTATCTGTTTTGATTGTTTTCAGTGTGAAGTTTGTATTGTTTATAACATAATAGCTATACCTGCTTTTTTGAGGTTCCTATTGGATGGAGAATTGTTTTCCATCCTTCAGTTTTCAGTCTGTGGATTTCCTTTTGAGTAAAATGTGTTTTCTGTATATAGCATATTGTTTGTATTTTGTTTCTTGATGCACTGTGCCAGTCTGTTACTTTTGACTGGTGAATTGAGGTCATTTACATTAATCACTATAACTGATACATGTTGGCTTATCAATGTCGTGTTATTCATTTGCTGTTGGTTTCCTACTTTTTCTACCCTTTTAATTGCTTGCTCTGCTTATGGGCTCCTTTTTATTGTCATTCTTCAAATTGTGGTAGTTTTTATCTCTGTCTAGAATATCTTTTAGTACACTTTGTAAGGTTGTTTTGGCACTTACGAAGTTATTCTTTGTTGTGGAAATATTTTATTTTTCCATTAAATTTGAAGGATAGTTTTACAGGATCCATGAGTCTTTGTTGGAAGCTGTTTTGTCTCAGAATCTGTAGTACTCCATGCCAAGCTCTTCTTGATTTCATGGTTTGTATTGAGATGTCTACCATGATTCTGATGGGCTTTCCTTTATACGTGATCTCTTTCTTTTCTGTAGCAGCTTTTAATATTCTGTTGTTTTGTTGGAGATCTGGGATCTTGATTATTATATGCCTGGGTGTAGTTTTATTCTGTTTATGACTAGTTAGGGTTCAGTATGCCTCATTCATATATATCTCACATTGTTTCCATGCTTGGGAAATTTTGTGCTATTATTTCTGCAAATATTCTTTTTATGTTGTTCGTGTTGCCCCCTACTGTTCCATCGACTCCTGTTTGTCTTACATTATTTCTCTGCCTCGTCTTGCAGCTGTTGAACTGATTTTTCCTGGTTCCTTGTTGATTTTAAGAGATCCTTTCTTTCATGATTGCTAGCTGCCATACTGTCTTCAAGATCTGAAATTCTATCTTTGGCTTCATTCAGATGGTTTTGCCAGCCTTCCATGAAAGTTTTCATTTCCTGGAAATCTCTTTGAGTCTGTTTCATGCGTTCTAGTTCATTCCTATGTTGTTCATTTAACATTTTTAAGAGTTATCTATTCTCATCTTTTTATATATATATTTCTTTAGGTGTGCTGAGTAAGTCTTTCATTATTCTCATCATTTTATTTTTTCCCTGCGAGATTATTTCTGATCTGATGTTTTCTGTGGCCTGCTGGATTTGTTTCTTTACTTCCTTTACAATTATTTCAGCAATTTCAGGTGTGTGTTTACCAAGTTCTCCTATATTGATGTCTCCTGGAGTGATTCTGGGTAGGGTGGAGTTTTGAGATTGCATTTTAGTCCTTTGTCTTGTCATGTTTGATGCCAGAGGCAAAATGCTCAGTCTCCTTCTTCCCTGGCAGCTCAGCAATGGTCATTAGTGTCCTTAATTTTCTTCATGATCAGGCTTGACCCTCAGTGTCTGCTGAGATGCACTGCTTAGTGTGGGGTCTTCTGCAAGTTGGTGAAGTGTACCTCGTTCTCCTGGGTCTCAGACACAGACTGTGATGTCAGCCAATGACAGACTGTGTGATCCAGTTTCCCCTCACAGCTCACGGCATGCGTATGACCCAGAAGTGGGCTTCACTGGTGGTACAATCATGGACAAGTGGTCCTCTGTCCCCAGGCAATTCAGGGCTCAGGCAGAGCCCAGAGAAGAACTGCTGGGTCAGCAGTTTGTGGACCACCTGATTCAGTGTCTCCAGGCAGCTCACAGTATGCACAGGAGCCAGACGTGGGCTGCACTGGCAGTTATCACGGACCGCCTGTTTCTATGACCTTCAGGAGGTCAGGGCGCATGCCAAGCCAGACTTGATATGCGGTGTCAGTAGTTTGTGGACCGCCTGCTCTAATACCTCAGGTGGCACAGGGCACGTGCAGAGAGGGCTCAAACTTGAGCTCCCATCTTAGCAGTTCTTGGGCCTTCTGAATCAGAATCACTTGTGTGCACCTGTTGCACAGAGGGCAGAGACACAGACTGTAATGGTGGCGGCATCGTGGGTCACCCACTCTTCCCCAAGGAAGTAGATGGGGCACACCTGGTTCTCTTTGTGTTCAGCGCAAATTGTGATGTCAGTGGATCACAGATTGCCTGATTCTGTGTCTCCAGGCAGCTTGGGTTGTGCATAGGAGCCAGATGCATGCTGCATTGGCAGTGATCATGGACTGCCTGTTTCTGTGACCTCCAGGAGGTCAGGGCACAGGCCAAGCCCAGAGTTGATCCACAATGTCAGCAGTTCATGGACCAACTGCTCTAGTACCTCAGGTGGTGCAGGGCATACACAGGGAGGACCCTAACTCAAATCCTGGTGTTAGCAGTTCTTGGGCCTTCTGAATTAGAATCTCCTGTCTGTACTGGGCGCTTGGAGATTGGAGACACAGGTTGTCATGACATCAGGGTCGTGGGTTGCCTGACCCTTTTCATTTCTAATTGCAGTAATTTGAGTCTTTTCTTTCCTTTTTTTGATAAGATTGGCTGAGCGTTTATCAATTTTATTTAGTCTTTCAAAGAACCAATTCCCTGATTCATTCTTTGTATTGTTTTCTTAGTCTGAATTTCATTAATTTCTGCTCTCTATAATTTCTTCTGTCATTCAAACTTTGAGTTTGATTTTTTCCTTTTTTAGAAGTTTGAGGTTCAACATTAGGTTATTTGAGCTCATCGTGTTTTCTTGATGTCAGAATTCACTGCTCTAAATGTCCCTTAGTACTGCTTTCATTGTGTTCCATAAATTTCAGTGTGTTGTATCAATATTATCTTTTAATTATAGATACTGTTTAGTTTCTTCTTTATTTTCATCTGTGACCCTTTGGCTGTTCAGGAGGGTGTTAATGTAATTTCCTGGTGTATATGTATTTTTGGGGATCATTTGCCATTGATTTTCAGTTTCATTGAATTTTGGTTAGATAATTTGCATTGAAAACTTTCATTTCCTTTGCATTTTCTTAAGCATGTTCTAAGTGGTAGAATGTGGTATGTTTTGGAGAATGTTCCATATGCAGCTAAATAGAATGTGCATTCTGATGTTGTAGGGCGAAACACACTGTAGGCATCTACTAAGTCCATTTGTTCATAGGTTTGGTTTAGTTCTGATACTACTTTGTTGATATTTTTTGTCTAGTTGATTTGTCTGCTTACAACAGTGGGGTATTGAGGTTCCTCATTACAATTGTGTTAGTGCTTGTTTGATTTTTTCATGTCTGTTAATATTTGTTTAAGGTGGTTGGGTTCACTGGTACTTGGTGCATATATTCTTATGATTATTGTCTCTTACAGTTTTCTGTTAAGCAATATTTACTGACCTTTTCTGTGTCTTTTGATCAGTCTTGATTTGAAGCTCACATTGTCTGCAGATAGAATAGCTATCCTGGCTTTTTCCTGGGATCCTGTTGCATGGAATATTGTTTTCCATCCTTTAATTTTTAGTCTATGAATTTCTTTATGAGTTAAATGTGTTTTTTATATGCAGTGCATTGTTGGATCTTGCGTCTTGATCCATTCTTCCAGTCTGTTTTGATTTTTGATTTGAGACCATTTACACTGATGGTTATAACTGATATGTGTTGACTTATCCTTCTTAAATCATTTTCCTGTTGTTGGTATCTTCTCTTTTCCTTCTGTTTAATTGCTTTCCTTGCATTAAGACTTCTTTCTATTGGTGTTCTTGGGGTTGTGGTCTCCCTTTTCTATTTTTAGAATAACATTCCAAACATTTTGGAGAGCTGGTTTGGTGGTAATGAATCTCCTCAGTTGTTCTTTGTCATGGGAGTATTTTATTTCTCCATTAATCCTGAAAGAGAGTTTTGCAAGATACATCAATATAGGCTGGAGGTTGTTTTCTTTTAGGGCTTGAAATACTTTACTCGAAGCTCTCCTTGACTTGAGGGTCTGTGTTGAGAACTCTGCTGTGACTCTAATGGGTTTTCCTTTATGGGTGGTTTGTTTCTTTTCTCTAACCACTTTTAATATTCTGTCCTTATGCTTAATTTCTGGAATCTTGATTATTATATGCCTTGATATAGATTTATTTTAATCGTGGCTAAGTTGAGTTCTATATGTGTCACTTATATATGTGTCAAGTTCTTTGTTCATATTTGGGAAGTTTTCTGCCATTACATCTTTGAATAGGCTTTTTTCATGGCATTTGCACTATCTTTAGTTTTCTTATTGGCTCTGATCAATCTTATGTTGTTCTTCCTTGCTTCATCGTCCAGCTGTCAAATTGATTTTTCAAGGTCCCTTGCTATTTTTAGGCTATCTTTTCTTTTGTGGTCACTAACCACAATCCTGTCTTCTAAATCTGATATTTATCTTTTTCATTCAATCTGTTTTGTATACTTTCAATGAAATTTTTGATGCTCAGGATATCTGTTTAGATCTGTTTCATGGATTTCATATCTTTCCTATATTGAGAATTCATGGTTTTCATAGTTTTCCTAGGCTCATCTACTTTTTATCTATACCTACTCTAGATTTGTCATTTCTTCTTTAATTTAGGAAGCATTTTTTCTATAGCCACCTCCATTTTTTTTGACATGTGCTGCTATCATTTCAGGAAGTTCCAGTGTATGGCTTCCAATTTCTTCTGTCTCATTGTGCTCTGGACTTACCTTGAGTGGTCTGTAGGTCAGGGGCTACATTTTGCTTCTGTGTCTTACCATTTTCTATTTTTTATTTTGTTTCATTTTCTATTTTGGTGTTTATAGATTTGTTATGGTAGATAGGTTTATCCTAGTATGGTGGCTTCTGTAGAAATGTCTGTTCCTTAGAGAAATCTAGCAGTAAGTGTTTCTTGGTCTTCGGGTCTATCCCGAGAACTTACTGCCCAATCCATTAGGGATGGGAGGTTGCTCCTTATTTGTCTGTGCACTCCATTCTTTTGTATTGGACTACGGTGATGGTTGTGACCCCAGGCAATTGCAGTGTTGTCACCACTGGGAGAGAAATATTACAGATGACGTCTGCGCTAAAGTAGTACAATTAGCAATAACAATAATGTCCATCACAGCTGAGGAACTAAACAACTGTGGTAAATGTTAATTTGATACCTTTAACCATAGGAGCTAGCTGTATAGTTATATAGTGACAGCTAACATGTACCAGGAACTTGTATGCAATGAGTTTCCCCTTGGTAGGTTTTTTTTTTTCCCCCAGCACTGGCTCATTATTTAGAACTTCTTTGTTTTTAAACATTTAGAAAAGGTACATTTCCAGGTATTTTTTGTTATTGATTGCTTATTTAATTTTGCTTTTTGTTTATTTACATATTTTGACTTTTTAGTCATTTTAAATTTGTTTAGATTTGTTTTATGGCTTAGAATATTGCTTATCTTAATGGGAGTGTTCAATGTACATTTGAGAAGAATATTCATCCACTTGTTCAATGTTCTATAAATATTAATTAGATTATACTGGTCATGTTTTTCAGGTCTTTTGTATACTTACAGATGAGAAAGGTAGAGGAGTCTACTTTCCTATTAGTTACTGAAAGGGGTGTCTTAAAGTGTATGGCTATAAAAAAAATGTACCGCTATAATCACGAGTTTGATATGTTACCTGTTTTCATATTTTAATACCTTGTTAGTAAGAGCAAAAACATTTGGGATAATTATGACTCAATAGACTTATATTTTTCTCGTAGCCTCTGGTCATATTTTTCATCCTTCTGAAATCCACCTTGTCTGACATTAGTGGTCACTCTGGGGTTTTTGTTGTTGTCCTTATTTGTAGGTACTCTCTTTCTATGTCCTATCTGTCAACCTGTGTCTGTCTGTCTGTCTGTCTGTCTGTTTCTGTTCCCAAGACAGAATATGCTTGGGTCTAATTGAGCCCAATGGTCTTTGCCTTTTAGTTAGAGTTTTAGCCCATTTATAACTAATGTAATTATTGATGAGGTTGGATTTAACATCAACATGTTGCTGTTTTGTGTTTATCAGATTGTTTGTAATTCTTTTCTTTTAAAAGAACTAATTTTTGCTTACATTTTGTCTCCATTATTACATATTCATTTTTTTTTAATTTTTAAGACAAAAGAACCCAGAATAACACAGAAACAATACAGAAAATACCAAGTTATAGGGAAGATAGTAGGGAATTGGCACTGGATGTTGTATAACATAACATGATCTTTGTATTTGTTGTAACAAAATCAATAAAGGAAATACCGAATTACAGAGGAGACAGCAGGGAACCATCACTGGATGCTGTATTACATAGTGTTGTCTTTGCATTTGTTAACACAAAAACAATAAAGGAAATACCAAATTACAGAGAAAATAGCAGGGGGTTACCACTGGATGTTGCATTACACAATGTTATCTTCGTCCTTATTACTCAGTTATACAGATGATAGCTTGTTCAATTAATCAATTTTCTCCACTTCACCTCCATTGTTCTGCCACTCTGTCAGTAGTCTTCCCACTGGCAATAACTGCACTTTTGTTTTTTTTTTTACTCCCTCATGCTCTTGGCAGAGACTTACCTGCTTCTAAATGTGCCGTATATTACGTGGGTGTACACAGATTGCTCTGGCAGGAGGTGGAGAGGCACCCTTTGGCAAGCTCTCACAGCCTTTGAGTGTCCAGTCGGGTAGGTGGGGTTACACAGCAAACTGCCAGACTCTGTCAGCACGACCGCATCTATAGGCTGAGGCTAGTCTTCAGGGCCTTCCCGGGGGCCGGGTGGAGGGCCTGGTGTGCCCCGGGGGCGGGCAGAGTTCTGAGGGTGGGGCAGAGCGCCTGGCATGCCCCGGGGGCTGGATGGAGTGCCTGGCATGCCCCTGGGGTGGGATGGAGCATCTGGCACACCCTGGGAGCCAAGCAGAGTGCCTGGCATGCCTGGGGGCCGATTGGAGCTGGGGGTGGGGTGGAACACACCCTGTGGGACATTTGGAGCGCTGGACACTCCCCGGGAGGGGTGCTCCCTGGCTGATCCAAGTCCGTGGGGTCACCCTCGCGGACTCCTGGACTCTGTTCCAACGCCGCTCTGTAGGAGGCCCAGTATAGGTCCTCAGGGCTCTCATGCAACCCGTTTGCATTAGAGATTGCTCTAGAATTTGTAATGTGTATCTTTAGCTAGTCAAAACCTCCCAGTCTTTGTGCTGTTATTAATTTTTTTCTACTTGGACATAGTATAACCGTCATGTTACATAGATACTACTTTTGCTTTAAGCATCTTATTTTTAAGAGATTTAAATACTTTTAAAAACATGTCTCTTACATTTACCATCTTTTTACCAACACTTATTTCTTTCTATAGATTCAGATTTCCATTTGTATCGTATTTGTTTTACTTCTTGTAATATATATTGGATGTTGCTTCAGCTCTTTTTCATCTGTAAAACAAATTGGCTTTATTTATTTTTGAAATATATTGTTGGGCCAGGAATACAACTCAGTGGTACAAGGACCTGCCTGGCAAGTGCAAGGTCCTGAGTTCGATTCCCTATAAAAAAATAAAAGAAAGAAATATATTGTCACTGGCTATAGAATGTTGGATTGATTATTTTTCAGAACATTAAAGCTGTTTTTCCACAGTACTTTTGCTTGCATAGTTTCTGCCAGAAGTTACTGACCTTATCTTTGTTTTTCCGTACTGTATACTTTCGTTCTTCTGTCCTTTGGTGGCAGTGCTTCTTTCCCTAGGGCTGTGAGTAGAAGGATGTTTTGCCCTGTTCTAACCCTGGACTTCTGTAGCTTATGTCTTGGCAAAAGCTCAGGAGCAGACAGCTGTGCTTCTCTTCCTCCCCTGAGGCATCAGAACTCAGGCCCAAGAGCAGGGTATCATTCTTCCTTAGTGGCTTATTTTCCATGCATTTTCTAGTACATGTTATAGAACAGTACATTGCCACCGGTAAGAAATTTACAGATTAATATGTGTGCACAGGGACCATATGTTCAACAGTTTCACTGATGAAGTGTATAGTTAGAAGAGTTTAGAGGCCACTGTTTTAGAGAGCATCTCTATCTACAATAGATTTGAAGTAGAATTTGCCACTTGCTTTTTCATTTGATGACAACACAGTTGTTATAGTTCATTTTATTTCTATGAATAACTGTGACATTTTTTATAGTTTTGTGTTATTTTTAAATTAATTTTGTCAGTTATTTATTAGAATGATAAAAAATCACTTACCTTTAAAAACTGCTTCTACATAACATTTAAAAAATTTATTTATGTATTTACTTATTTATTTTTGGTTTTTGAGACAAGGTCTCTGTATAGTTCATGTTTGCCTTGAATTCACAGTGTAGCTCAGGCTAGCCTTGAACTCAAGGCATTTTGTCTCAGCCTCTTGAATGCTAGGAGTATAGTCTTATGCCACCATACCTGGCTAAAATTTATTTTTTAACTGGCACATAAATGCATAAAATTGTATATGTTAGTAGGATATCATTATTTTACAGTAGTTATTAGAAATATATACTTAAAAGATGAAGCAGTCCTTATGGACCTCTCTCTTAGCCTTCTTTCTTTTTATAAAAGAAAATCCCTTTTTTTGTTGTAGGACTGTGAGACTATGGGAGGTTGAAAATCCAAAGAAGCAAAAAAGTGTGTTTAAGCCACGAACAATGCAGGGTAAAAAAGTCATACCCACTACGTGCACGTACAGTAGAGATGGAAGCCTCATAGCAGCTGCCTGCCAGAATGGAAGCATACAGATCTGGGATCGAAATTTGACTGTAAGTTATAGGCATTTAAGTCTGTTCAAAACAACTACCTTATATACATCATGACAAATCTCATGTTAAAATATTATAAAGATCAATTTCCTCAGTTCATGCCTAATTTAAATTTTATTGTTAGTTGATCAAATATTGAGGTTTTTCAGTAAACAGCTTTTTAGCAAACATTCCAGCTCAGTATTTTCCAATGTGTATTAAATTTTGATTTCTACTATCAGTATAAAATTTGAAGAATTCAGTTCACTTCGGTGCACTTATAGCACTTCAATTCATTTAATTTTGAAAGTGAAGTATTTGACAGTAAAACAAGACTAAGTGAAAGGAGAGAACTAAGAGAACTAGGAAAGATAGAAGAAAAACTATGAAACGTCTAGGATTATCTATTGTACAATTAGTTTAGTAATAATTTCAGTGTTTTATTTTAATACTCTATTATATTCCATTTCAGCAGGTTTCAGGTTTTCTCTTTCATTTTTGGTTATTATTAGAATAATTCTTAGAAGTGAACAGGGTCATAGAAATCTTAGAAATAAGGAATATAAAGGATTTGACTAATTCTTTGAATTAGCAGTAAGGTTTCAAAAGGCCTTTCTGTTATATAGATGATAAAAGAAAATTATTTGATAAGTAAAATGACTCTATTACCATAATTTCGATTCTTTAGCAAAAAGTTTTGGTCAGATTATTAATTTAATAAATATTTATAGACTGTGTACTATATATATGCCTAAGCTGTCTTAAGTGCTAAGAGTACTTATTAAAAACTCCTGCCTTTATGGAGTTTACATTCTAATTTTTAAAAATACAAAAATTTTAGTTTGTTCAGCTTGGCCCGTCAAACATTTACGTTTTGCATGGGAACCCAGAAGACACTTGAGTGTCCTCTGGCACTTAAGTCAAAGTTAGTTGTGTTGGGATAAAGTAAAAAGTAATGAAGGGGCAAAAAATTCATGCTGATAATGCTGAAAATATTTTTGGCATTTTCTGTTTGTCAGATCTTTTTATTTCTGTTTTCATCTCCTCTGTAAACCTCATAAAGTTTCATAACAGCACAGAGGTTTTAAAACTCCTTTGAATTGTAAACTAAGTTTTAACCAAGCAATAAATTTTTTAGTAACTGGCTTTCATCCTCTCTGAGTGCTGTTGATTTAAACATAGAAATTCTAAAACATGCAATTTTCTTGTGTAGCTATAATAGTCATGTTTTTGGTATAGTCCCTATGTATGTGCCTCTTTCTTAGGACCCGTATGCTTTTTTTCTTTTCTGGGTACTGAGAACCGAACTCAGGGCCTTGCACTTGCCAGGCAGGCACCGTGCCTCTGAGCTGTATCCCTGGTCCCCTGTGTGCTTTTATGGAGTAATTTTTAAAGATTGGCCTTGTCTATCTTGCAGTAACAAGTACCTTCTATTTCTGGTGCATGTTTTTGTTTTTTGTTTGCGTTTTTGAGATAGGGTCTTACTTTGTAGTGCAGGCTGGCCTTGAGCTTACTGTGTAGCACATGTCGGCCTTGAACTCATGGTAGTCCTACCTCAGTCTCCTGAGAGCTCGGAACTGTAGGGATAAGCTGCATACACTGTGTCTGGCCTGTTCTCAGTTTTGTGGAAAACAAAGCCATATGAATGCAGTTACCAAAAAGTGTCTCCCAAGCCATTCTACTTATCACAGTCTTTGATTCTATTCTGTTAGAATTTAATAACATGTGGACATATAGTATATTATACCATATTACATTTGTTCTATTTTGTTCATGTTTTTATGTTTGCATATTTATGTCTTCAACAGAAAATAAACAAATTGAGAAGAAAATCTTGCCAGCAGGAAACACAACTTATTTTAGGACATTTTTAAAAATTGTGAACTGTTATTTCAGAAATTTAGAAAAATCATCCAGAGAGAAGCACTTAGCTGAGAGTAAGAAAGCCTAATAGCAGCTTTTCCTTGTAGGAGCTGAAGCTGACATGCTGATAACAGCCAATTTATATTATATGATGATTAAGTAAACCTGTCATAATTGCTACATTTAATTGTTAAATTCTTATTTGATGCCTTTGAGCTTTAGCAAATTAAATCAAACATTTTTCTTTAGAAATAAAGTATATCTATTAATGATAAATTTCTGTGTTCTCAAGATCTACCCTTACATTAGAATTCTGATCAGTGTGCTAGCTACTAGCATTTGACTATTTCAAATAAATTTCTATTAATTAGAGTAAAATGCAATTAAAATTTTAGTTCCTCAGTCACAACAGGCACCCCCTTTCTGGCGGTACCTGCCAGGACCTTCCACTGAGCTAATGCCAAAGCCCTTTAAAAAAATTAAAAATAAAAAACAATTTTGAAACAAAGTCTCACTAAGTCACTCAGTTGTCCAGGCTGGTTTTGAACTTGTGATCCTCTTGCCTCAGCCTTCTAGAGTGCTGAGATTCATAGCCACTTTTTAAGTCTCTTAACAGCCTCATGTGACTAATGACTACTTATTAGACAACATACAAATATAATATTTCCATCATTGCAGAAATTCTGTTGGACATTATTGCTCCAGAGTAGTTGTTCTTTCATACAATGTGGTCATTGAAAAGTCTTTTCTGAGGTGCTTCTACTGGTCTGCTTCCCTCCCTGTTTCCTACTCCCCAGGGTAATACTGAAGCAACAGAAGGGACCCCAG
Organism: Dinomys branickii; assembly: GCA_004027595.1. NCBI lineage: Eukaryota > Metazoa > Chordata > Mammalia > Rodentia > Dinomyidae > Dinomys > Dinomys branickii. The sequence continues at coordinate 22,794 of PVLD010004836.1, read as the reverse complement.
GGCCTGGCTGGAGTAGGGTGAGGAGAGGCTGAGCAGTGGAGGGTGGCACTGAAGAGGTGACAGGGTGCACGGTGGCCCAGGGCTCTGTGAGTGTGGAACCTCTCAGCCTGTGAGTCTCTCCTTCCAACACTCTGATGTTTTTGTTTTTAATTTTATTTTGTGAGGAAAAACCCCAAATTTCAAAACAAAATAATAGGAGAATAGCAATAGTTTATACATTATATATTGTTATCATCAAAGTAGTTATTCAGAGTATAAGATACAGGCTTGAAAAATTGTCCAAATGATATTAGCACAGACCTTTCTTTTCAGCGAACTAAGAAACTAGAAGTATAACTGTCATAACTCTCTTGTATTTTTTTCCTTTTCTCTTCCTTCCTTTCTCCTTCCTCAATCCCAATTCCTTTCCTTTTGTAAGGTCCAAAATGTGCAATGGCTTTGTGAAATGGGAAGAAACTATACTCTTATGTTTTTTTTCCCCTCACCTCTTTTAAGTCTTTGCTCAAATTTCCTGTTCTTAGCAAGGCGTCCCCTGACCACATTCTATTTAAAATTGTAAACTTCTCACCTGTGGTCGCTGTGCCTCTTCCTTTCTTCCATAGTGCTGATCACCTTTGGATATACTATATTACCTATATTTCATCTCTTTATTGACCGTTTCCTCTCTATTGGATATTGGCTCTATGGATTGTTATCTTTGTTTTTGTACCAGGGATTGAACTCAGGACCTTGCATTTGCTAGGCAGGCACTGTGCCACTGAGCTATATCCCCAGCTTGTTATCTGTTTTTGCCTCCAACTATATTTCTAGAGCAAAAAACTATAGCGTCCTGCACACAGCAGACCTTCAGTAACTATTTGTTGAATGAACAAATGAATCCATTTATTCCAAAACAGTAACATAAAATGAGATGGCCGGCTTCTTTCTAACAAAATGTTAAACAGTAGCAGCATAAAAACTATCTTTAGTTTTTTGTTTGCTTATTTGTTTGTTTATTTGTTTGTTTTTTGAGAAAGTGTCTTGCTATATATATAGTTCAGGCTGCCCCTGAACACTATGTAGCCCGGGCTGGCCTCAAACTTGTGGCAATCCTCCTGCCTCAACCTCCCACTGCTGGGATGACAGGCATGTGCCAACGTGCCCAGCTATTTAGCTTTGTGAAAATATGATGAAATAGAGTTGTTCATATATCTGAGTCAATACAAACAAAAGAGGAGGTATATTGGATTCACTTTGGATATATACTTAATAAATATATGCATATGCAATATACACCACCTATTTGACTCATTTTTTATTAATGGCAAATTTTGTAAGACTATTTTTGTGTGTCAGTCATAATTTCTGACTCTTAAAATAATTTAGGAAGTGTTACTCTTTTTTGAGAAAGGTCTTGTTATAGTATAAGATCGTATGTAGCTTAGGCTGGCCTCCGACTTGCAGGGACCTTCCTGCCTTAGTCTCCTGAGTACTGGGATTATAGAAGCATGCCATCACACTTGGTCAAACTCATGTTTTTTGGTCTTACTTTTCTCAAAGCAGTACCACTGCCCTTTAATAGCTATCAGGAATCCATAGTGTGCTGTGCTGTTTGCCAAGAGGACACGCTGCACTTGTGTTGCAGTCGTTTGTAGGTTAGATTTTTGTCAGGACAGTGAAGACCTGTCATGTTCACCAAGTATTTTCTCCCTTGACGTAGGTGGTTAGAAGGAATAATATTTGAGTTTTGGTTTAGCAGTAAACACTGCCAGCAACTTGATCCACTCTCCCAATGCACTGCCTCCTACCGATGATTTGGTCTTCGACCTCGGCCCAGGCTTTAGGGCTGTTGCTTTTGTGAAAATCACCATATACCGCAGTGCCTTACCAGGAGAGCCTGTGCAGCTCAGCTGTGGCGAAGAGTGAAGACCAGAGAAAATTGATGCAAGGGTTACATAGTCATGACATTAGACATAGCTTCTCCTCAGACCGGGGCCGAGTGAATGTGAATGGCTGTGATGGAGAGGGAATTCAGGAAGAGTTAACTGCTGGTAGCTTATATCTGCCGCAGCTCAGATCTTTAAACATCTTCAGTTGCTATTAAATAACCCATGTTAAATACTGCTTTATCCCCTTCTGCACCTTCTTCTTTATTAATGCAGTGTATACACAAAGATTTAGATTGAAAAGTTTTGTTTGTTTTTATATAGGAGAAATTTGCAATTGGCTTTTTTCATTGAAAGCATAAAGTAGACAAACTTATAAATGAATAGATATAGTTCTAATTCTTTACTTTAAAAAAGTCTTTATTTAAATGAAATGTAATTTTAAATGTCTAATATATATATTTTCCCCATATTTAAAAATTTTTATGATTTTATTTGGTGCTTCTCATCTTTACCCTAGTCCCTTCATTAGGCCTAATGTGTGGGCCACTAAAAGTCTAGTATATAGTTTAATAGCATATTTTATGAATGGCACCTAAGACATACAATTATAATATAAGTTTTACTTTGGACTTTCCGTCTGTCAGTTAGTACTAAGTTTCCCAGACTCTTCATACCCCAGTTTTGGGATATGATGATGTGGGCATGATCCTACCGTGTTGTTACTAGAAGGATTCTATTAGATAGATGGTACATGCACATAACAGGTGGGGTTTGTTTTGTTTTGTTTGTTTTGTTTTTTTTAGTACTGGGAATTAAACTCAGGACGTTGTGCTTGCCAGGCAGGTGCTATACCGCTGAGCTATATTTGTGGCCCCACATTACAGGTTCTTAATAACTGTTGATCTTCTTCCTCTTTCTTTTTAGCTCATAGGCTACTTTCAACTCTTAAACAATGATGCAATTCTCAGAATACTTAACTCTGGCTGTGAAAATCGTAGGAATCTTGAGTTTGAGGAATACCTTGGTGACTTAACAATATGGGTTAAAAAGATAAGAATGGAGGTCCCTTGCTATAGCCAGTCATTCAGTTTATGAAAATACAGCTACCATCAACAAATTAGAATGCTGTGGACCCAGTTTTAGTTATGCATGAGTAAATGAATTAGTATTATTTTTTGCAAATATTGAAGAGGAAACATCTGACATAGAGACCGTTCCATAATGTTTTTGACAAGCATATTTTTCAGTACTTTTAAAAAATGTATGTCTTTGATTCAAAACACAAATAGCCCTCAAAACTGCAAAATTATTTGCAGGTCCTAAACTCAAATTCTAATTTGTCAATTTTTTTACTAATAGCTGTCATTTATTTTAGAATAATACCCTTAAAAATGTTACACTGTACAATTAGAAGCATCATTTAATGTTGGCTTTTGAAGAAGATGAGGTAAAGTTTCTTTAAAAACATGGAGGGAAAAAGTGGCTCTTGTCTTGGTTATTTGAAGTTACACTGAAAATTTTTAAATTTAAGACTTGCAGTAAAAAATGGTACGCTAGATGTGTTTAAGGCTGTTCCTTCCTGAGACTCTACTAAAAGCAAGAAAGGCATTTCTTAAAGTGCAAATCAACAGGGACTAAGAGAATTAGAGAAGAGTGGAGAGCAGAAAAGTGAAGTCAAGAGCCATTTAGAAGCTGGGAGCCAGATGCCCAAATGGTAATTGACTTCACTAACTGGAGAAAGCTGAGGCCTTGGCATAGTGAGGGAGACCATGAGACACTGTACGAGTGCTGATTTGTTTTGTGAGTTCTTGCATCCAGAGCACTGCTGTTTCCTAATGGCTGCAGAAACTAAAGAATTACTGTTAGAGAGGATTTATTAGCATGACCCTATCTTCAAGGCAAAGGTGAAATAAGGCAAAAGTCTTCATGCAGAGCTAATCCTCTCTGCCTCCTCCATTGATACTGAGTTTACTCAGTCATTACTGTGGTCTAGGCAATATTTTAAGTGCCTTACGTGTAATATTTCACTTAATCTTTATTTTATTTTATTTTTTGGTACCGGGAATCAAACTCAGGACCTCATGCTTGCCAGGCAAGCTGTGTCAGTGAGATAAACCCCGGACCCTCACTTAATCTTTACAGTGGCCCTGTGATATAAATATTGTTATTATCATTTTATGGATGAGGAAACTCAGGCACAGAGAGATTGAGTTGCCTACCCAGTATTAAAGTCAGTAAGTGGTACAACTGAGGTTCAGTCCTCTGGAGTCTGGATCAAGAACTTATACCAGGAGTCAAAAATTACGGCCCATGCAGGCTAAAAATAGTTTTTACATTTTTAAATTATTACATTAGTTTTCTATGGCTGCTGTAACAAATTGCCATAAGCTTGTTTCTTCAAAAGAACACAAATATATTATCTTACAATTCTGTGGACTAGAAGTCTCATTGGGCCAAAATCAGGATGTTGGCAGGGTTGTCTTCCTTTCTGGAGGATCCAGAGAGAGAATTCATTTCCTTGCTTGTTCAGCTACAGAGGACACCCATAATGCTTGGCTCATGATCCCCATAATGCTTGGCTCATGATCCCCTTCATCTTTTATTTAAAAGAGAAAAATAATAACAAAATAACAGCAACAAAGACAAAAATAAAACAACACAAAAACAATAAAAATGATATAGAATTTCAAAACAAGATGAGAGGAAATTAACAGTTGTTATTATATTACATATTACCTTTAATGAAGTTGCTCCGATTACCAGATGTAAGAATGCAATATTAATCAGTTAAAGAGAATAAAAAATAATAAAACATAAGAAATGGTACAGAGCTTCACTAAACAAGATGGTAGGAATTCAACAAGGTTGTTATATTGCATATTATTGTCTTCAAATTCATTGTTCAGATTACCTCACATAAGCATGCAAAATTGGCCCAAAAAATTTAAGCACTAACTGTTCCTTTCAATGAACCAATAGACATCAGCAGTACAATTATCCCAGCTACCCTTGAATATACCTACATATTTTTTCCCTTCTTTCCTTTCTTCTTTCCCTCATCCCAGTTATTCCTGGTCCCTTTCATCTTAAAGGTTGGCAAAAATAAGTTGAGTCTTCACATTACAACACTATGACTTTCTTTTTGCAGGCTCCTTTTGTCATTTTAAAAAGTTTTATGATTACATTTAATGATGGGGATAATCCAAGGTAATCTTCCTACTTGAACTGATGAGTAATGTTATAGTTTGAAATTTTAATTCCTCTTTGCCACAAGAGGTGCCATATTGACAGTTTGTAAGGGCTATGATGTTTGGAGACATTCTGTCTACCATGCTTTTTTTTTTTTTTTTTCTAAATCAAGCTAGGTCTGGTGATTCGTTTATAATACCAGCACCCAGAGGATGAGGCAATAGGATTGAGGTTCTATGGTTGAGGCTAGCCTGAACTACACAGTCAGTTCAAGGGCCAGCTTGAACTCTATGGCAAGACTCTGTACCAAAAAATTTTTTAAAAAAGAAAAGAAAAATATCCATGATACTTGAAAATTATATGAAATTCAAATTTTAGTGTTCAGAATAAAGTTTTGTTGGAACAGCCTCACTCATTTATTTATGTGTTTATTGTCTGGATCTGTCTGCTTTTGTATTACAATGGTAGAGTCGACTAGTTGTGATAGATCCCCAAACCCCAAAATATGTACCATCTGGATCTTTGTAGAAAGAGATTGTGAACCCTAGTATAGAGTTTCTACTTTACATTTTTAGTGCTTTACTTTTAAATACTAATGCACAGAGTTTCCCAGATACTATAATATGAAATACAGAGACTGAAGCCACAGAGTAACTCCATTCAGAGAAGAAGAGAACCTAGGAAACAGAAGATTTTCAGTAAAAAGTGATCTGCCTATAATTAATATTCTCAGAAAAAGAAAGAGAGAATAATACAACCAAGAAATGAAAGCAGAGTACTACCAAAAAATGTAAACATTTAAAACATTTCATTCTCATGAAAGAGCGCTTGGAAGATAGCAGATGGTAGCAGGCGAGGAAAACATATTGAAATCTCCTAGAAAGTAGATATAAATACAGCCAAAGAAGTCTCCTAAAAGTAGAATAAAAGGCAATGAGAGAGAAAAGAGTTCGAGTTAATTTAGGGCCTAATAATTACTGAAAAGTTCTAGATAGAGAAAATGTAGGGGAGAAAGGATAGATTTGGATAAGAAATAGTTACTAAAAAAAGTTTTTAAAATGAAAACAAAACAAAACAAAAAAAATGTCTCTCCAGATGGTAAGCATTCATCTGGAAAGAATGAAAAAGACTCATACCATGTCATGCATCATGAAATTTCAGGACATCAGGATATAGAAAAGATTCTAAAAACTCACAATGAGAGAGAATAAAATAGAAAACATAACAGAAGAATAATGGGGCCATGTAATTTAGGATATTGGTAAAAGGCAGTTGCTCAAATGTAAGATCATGGACTTTACTCGCTAGTGAGGGAAATAAAGAGCAGGAGAGGATGATGAATGGGAAAGTAGAGAGATCATGTCATTCATTTCACAGAAGTTCTTGAGCCTCCCTCTCTGGTCCAAGTTGCAGGGCTAACACAGTGAAGAAAGCAGAGACTCCATCTAATGCCTTCAGAGGCGCTGAAGAAGTCGAAAATTCAAGGATGTACCTTGAGGCTATGTGTTAAGTGAAGTAACTCAGACACACAAGCTGAAGTATCCCATGGTTTCTCTTATGTGAATATATATAGTATTAAAAGGCATATAAAGGAGAGAGAGAGGGATAGAGAGAGAGAGAGAAGAGAGAAGAAGAGAGAGAGACAAAGACAGAGAGAAAGAGAAAAAGATATTATAATCCAGCATGAATGGTGTATCTGAAAGTATCCTGTGGCTTAGTACAATTGTTTTACACATTTCATATATTCTTTGGCCTATGAGTATGGTTTTCAAGCTGTATATATGGTAGTTCGCTTTATAAGGTCTTATGAATAAGTGAATCTGATGCTTTAAAAATAAAAGGACGTGGAAGGGGAGAAATTGAAATGTGTTATGTGTATGTAACCAATTCCCTATTGGTGGATGTAATCATTATGTACTGCAAACATGTACTAATAAAACTCAAAAAACAAAGAGCTCCCTAGTGCCAAAATTGAGGATATAGTGGAGCAGACTGGAAACAGGAGAATGTACAGACTAGATTCAGCCACCTGCAAAAAGCCTGCTCTCTATGACTGCATGGGGCTTCTGGGGAACATCTAGACAAACCATAACATTCTGTCCCTGGCTGCCCAAAGACTCATACAAAAGACATTTAGTCTTTTGCAAAAGACATTTAGTCCATCTCCAGGAGTTACCAGGGCTCTAACAGATTCATCATTGCTGAAAAGTCCAAAGTCTCCTCTGAGATTTAAGGTAAACACTTAGCTGTGAGCCCTTATACAAATGAAAAGGAAATTAAGCACGTCCAACATTCAGTGGCACAAGACAGATGTTTCCATTTCAAAAGTTACAAACCAAATGATACAAAGGAATGAGACCAAAGCAAGTTCAAAATCTAGTATGGCAAACATTAAGTCCTGTATTTCCATGTGCAGCATCCAAGGCAGTCTGTGGCAAATGTGAACTTCAGAAGGCTTGAGTGGGCCCTGTAGCACTTCTGGTGGTAGTAGCTCCTGTGGCTTGTCTCCTGGACCAGTTCTGCTCCCTCCTTGCAGTTTTCCTCAGATGATCCGTGTTTCTGGCTTCTCCAAACTTTTGGGGTCTCCACTGCACCTTTGTCTTCACACTCACAGTTTCACACACTGCCCTCTCAGGGGCACACTTCTTGGCCTCCCAGGCATTCTGAAATCTAGGTGGAAACCTTCCTGACTCCATCACTGTTGCATTCTGCATGAATCTAAAACCAACACCACGTGGATAATGCCAAGGTTTGCTGCCAGCAGGAGCAGTAGCCAGACTTTCCTCTCTCTTAGCTGTAGGGTTGAAAGCTTGGATTGTGGGGTACTCTGAATCTAATTCTGAAAAACAAATTCTCTATGCTGCCACCATTCTGGAGCATGGTTCTCTAGGGCTCTCTCCTCAAAGCAAAGTCTTTTACTTTTGCAATTTTGAGGCTGTGAAGGTGGAGTCCTACTGTTTCTTGTGATGCCCTCAGGCCATCTTTTCTATTCTCCTGTTCCTTCATCACCAGTGGAGATCTCCTCAGCTCTGTCTTTGCCAGTCCATAGCTTTATTGGAGCTTCCTTTCTGGCCAAACTGAAAACTTTTTAAATCATTCTGCAGTGGTCTTCGCTCTTGATTCTTAACATAGATCTGGCTAAAAGCCCCCAGCAGTAGCTGTGCTGCTTCCTCAACATTTAACTGCCTTGAAATTTCTTCTACAAGATTAATTAGTCTGCCACCCTTAATATTAGTCTCAGTTAGTCTCTGGGCGTGAACAAAATGCAGACAAACTTTCTACCAAGCCATAACACACATTGTCTGGAGTCCAACAGCCAATCCAGTCCTTCTCAGAAAAAACCTCCTGATCCTGGTGTTTATTGGCACTATTTCTGTCAGCTTTCTGGTCTTCTAAACTCTGACCAGAATTTCCCATACAGAACAGCCTAAGGTGTTCCAGCTGTACTTTTTTCAGCCAGCATCTTCAAACCTTTCCAAACTCTTCCCATAAGCCATTCCCAAAGGCTTCTGAACCGTGTGGTCGGGTATAGTCACAGCAACAACCCCACTTCTCTGGTACCAAGTTCTGTTTTAGTTACTTTTGTTGTTGCTTGGACAAAATACCCAACATCCAAAGTTAAAGGAGGAAATGTTTATTTAGCTCACAGTTTGTAGAGGTTTCGATTTGTAATCAGCTGTCTCCAAGGCAGGGCGGCACATGGCAGAAGGACAGCAGTTCACAGCAACAGAAGACAGCAAAAGCACGAGAGAGAGAGAGACAGAGACAGAGAGAGACAGAGAGAGAGACAGAGAGAGAAAAGAAGAAGGCAATGAAGCCTTTTCCTGTCCCTTATATTATATCCAGTCTACTGGGGTTAGGAGGGATCCAACAGTCATCCACCCTTAATTCCAGCATCCTTAATCCCAGCATTCAACAGTGAGTCAATCACAAACTAGATTCAGCTACCCCTGCCCCCTGTGACTGCATGAGGCTTCAAGGGGGACATCCAATCACAAACTATAACACTTAGTGTACTAAAACAAACTCCTGATCTCAGAATCTTATCTCTCAGAACCTGCTGCTGTTTTTCTTATTTTTGCATTTGTAGCTTCAAAATATTCTATACCTGCTATAACGAGTGACATTTATACATTTTGTTTTAGTGTCTTTCAGATCTGATTTCCTTTCTTCTTTCACTCTGTTCTTGCCATCTCTCACTGTTGTTGGATATCCTCACCTCTCTCTCTCTGTTCTTTGTGGTGTACCTAGCCCTGGTTGAGATTATATAAAATATAACACTCACTATGTCAGAACTTACTACATACTGAATAGACTGTTATGTACAGCCTCTCAGTTCATTGTTTGTTTGTTATTTTTAAGAACAGAAAATATTTACTGGGGGAAAGAAAGCATCTGGCTGGGGAGACAGAAGGCGTCCCAAGTGGTTTGCCCTCAGTTTATTTCTTGATCCAACCTTTGAAAATCCTCTGTGGCTTTATCCATTAATAGAAAACTTCTTTTTGAAATCAGGTTAGACTGTACTCTGTTCCCTTATGTCATCCTCTAATTTAGTGTCTGGATACCTTTCCCTGTACTGACCACTGTGCCTTAATTGCCTCTATGCAAACTTGCGCTGCTGTGGAAGATCTTATGCATTGAAAGCCAAATCAAGTGCCACATCCTTTGTGACACTCTTCAACAGTCATGGTGTATTTTTATGGACATGAAGATCATATATCTGGGATTATAAACTGTGAAAATAATCCAATAACATAATTTTAAAAAATATCTTTCAGTTTAAAATCTCTTTAATAAATAAAGACTCGTTTCCCATAGTTTGGCCCGTGGTAATGGTGAATTTGGGGTGTAAGGCATCAGATTAATAGGGTCTTGTAGAGATAAAAGGAGTTGGAATGCTCTTTGGAGGGTTATGGGAAGCCATGGATTTGAGGAGTGCAATTATCCAAATTGCATTCTTTGAAAAGAAGCCTTTTGGCCATTCCACATAGAGAATAACTACAGGGAGAGAAAGAGGTGGAAGCAGGGACACTGGTTGGTGGCAGTTTTTGAACACCAACATCTAGGTAATTTCTTGAACGAGGGCAGTAGTGATGGAAGTGGCATTTAGATTATGATGAATTTTTGAAGCTAAAATTGACAAATAAGTATTTAATCTAAATTTCCTTTTTAAAATGGTATTTTTAAATTATTTATTTTCTATGGGGTGGTACATTGATTAAAAATAGAGATTTTGGTTTATAAAATGATTCAATAAAACACATTTGATCACATCCTGGCTTAGTGCTAGATTTTTAATAGAAAGTAGGCTCTTTGGGAGTTGATAATTTGTATGAAATAGAAGCCTCCTTTGACTTTTACCTAATTTTGAATTTATTATTATTTTTTATTTGTGATAATATGGAGTAAATGCTTCCTAATCTTAGACAAAACCAAAAAGTCTTGACATTTAATAAAGCATGAGTAAAATCTTTTGCAGTTGTCTAGACATAGTTTTTATGTCATCTAAAATGGTCAGACTCTGCAGAATGACTATAGTCTCTAGAAAGCCTATATAAGGGATGCCTTTCCTTAGTAGAGATATTTCCTGGGCCATGTTTCTCAGCTTCAGGACAGCTGTGATATATTTTGTAAGCTGATGGGGCCAAACATTACTGTTTTAACCATTATAAACAAAATAGTAAATGTTAAATGTTCATTTAATAGAGCCACTAGTAGGGCTTCTATATACAGAAAGTAAAATCTGAGCCAAAAATGTGTAATGGTGCTCTGGTCTCCATGCATTCCTTTTGAACCTACTCTTTGATTCATTGCAACTGGAGAAACGGTGCAACTGTGTTAACTTAGTTCCAAAACTCTAGGTGCTACAGCTACTCCTCCCTGTTTTTTTCTTCTACTAATTACCCAAGCCTTAGTAATTTGCCACATTTTTTAAACATCTGAGAAACTATCATATTTGTATGTTAAACTCGAACAGTATATTACAGGATTCTGCTAAACCTCCGCACTTCAGAATATTTTCAGTACTAGTTTTGTTCTTTATCAGTTTTTGTAGCTGAAAGGTGAAACCATTATCCTATAAAGTAATTGAGTCAAGTCTTATTCAGGCATATTTTTAAAGTTACTGTTCAAATTTTCTTATAGTGGTTAACTATTGAAAGAACTGTTTTCATGCTGAGCTGTCTAATAAAGAACTTTCTTTCTGCCATCAAAATTTTACTCTGGGTGAAAAACACTTCCAGCTCACAGAGTAAGAGCTTAAGGAGCCAGTCACCACATTCATCAAAACGGTGGCCGTCTTTTATTCTCAAAACACTCCTTACATAATTTCTATCTGAAAATACAACAAGGAGAAAGGACGTTCTTAGCTGAATTTTTTAAAAGCACAAAACACTGTGTTACACTGGGATGCATACCTTTGCAAAAATAAACAGAAATCTGAAAAAGATGGGCCAAGGGTGTAGCTCAGGGATAAAGCATTTCCTTAGTATGTGTGAAGTTCTGGGTTCAAAAAAGCAAAAGTAAAACCCATGAAAAAGAAGTTTATGATAACAGTTTTTAATGTTGCAATGTACTGTGTGCACTGATACTTTTCATTCTATTTCTACTTCACTTTTTTTTTGTTTCTAATTTAGCACTGGAAAATTCAACCTGGGCCTTTGCACTAAGCTATATCTTCAGCCTTTAATGTTTTTTTTTTTGTTGTTGTCTTTAAATTTTGAGAAAGGATTTTAGTAAGTTGATAAGCTGCCTGGGCTGCTCTTGAATATACAGTCCTCCTGCCTTAGCCTCTCAGAGTCCTGGCATTACAGGAATGCACCACTATGCCTTGTGCTCAACTTTATTTTTTTGGTGCCAGGAATTGAACTCAGGGCCCTGCGCCTGCCAGGCAGGCGCTGTGCTGCTCAACTCTATCCCCAGGTATACTTCATTTTAAAAAGGACTGATTATAATCTTTGAAATTGATTTTATGTTCACTAATGAGTTAGAATTCAGTTTGATTTATATTTCTAAAGCGTGCTCCCAGTAAAGTTATCACTTAGTTATATATCACTTATTGTGTACTTCATTATTAAAATGAATTTTAAAAAATTATAAATATTTTTAAAAATTAAAGTGAATTTCATTTAAAATTAAACATTTAAAGTACACAATTCAGTGGTATTTAATATGCTTAGTGTTATGCAAATATTAGCTCTCTGGTTTCAAAACTATGTTATGAACCTATCAAAACAAACCATAGCTATCAAGCAATCATTCTGTATTCCCTTATTTCTAAAGGACACATTGTTATACTACCAGAAATATAACACAGAATGTAGCAATTTTTAAAAATTCTTTAAAAATAAAGCAATTACAGTTACCAGCTGGACACTATTGTCAGCCAAGGCTCTGTTTCACAGATTTTCCTATGTTAAAAAGGGATTTTGACAAGTACTGTGGTGGCATTAAAGACAAAGGAGATGCTTTGGGGATTGTTTGTTTGAGAATTTTAAACAGCTTTCTTACTGTCCGATTCGTCGCTATTTTATTGGCCATTGGAATGATGTTATGGTGTAGATGAGTCCATCTTCTTCTTCACTGCATTATTTATAGAGATTGCCGTACTATCTCAAGAGTCTTCTTTAATGGAGTCTCTGGATTTCAGGAACTGTATTCTCCTAGGTGTGGTGATACTAGGTTTTCTCTGTTGTCCTTGATTTATATGAGTATTTACCAAATAATAAACTATATACTTTGAAAGTTTTAAAGAAAAGATCTAGATCATACTCTCAATAGAATCTTTATTGTGAAAATCAATTCATCCATAATTAACACTTATAAACTGGTCATAATGAACAAAGGAATCATGTTTAAAAAAGTTTACTAGTTTAAATTGTTTGGAACTTATATATTTTTATAAAGAAACTGTTACTCTTAGCTATTATTATCATTCGAGACTACATTCAGTGTATCTCTCCCCCCTTTGTGCTCTTCTGTAAGCTCCCTAGAGGAAGGTCTAGTATAATAAAAAGTATACTTTACCTCAGCTTCCCCATCCAAATGCAACTTTTTGTCTTCATCTAATTGTAAGGATCAAGTAATATAGCCATTGGGAAAGCATGCAGCACAATGCTTGACACTTAGTCGAAGGCCAGTAAATTTGCATGCATTTATTTAGTTGTTCACAGTCCTTCTCTTGTCAGTGTATTATGGAACTGTATCCCATTGCCCAAAGAAGTTGGTGGATTTTGCTCTAATGTGATAGAGTTGGACAGAGAATTTACCACCTCTCTATTATTTCCTACCTCAGCATTAGTATTGGCAGTGGTGATAACAATAGTAGTAATAATAATAATCATAAAAATAATAATTATTATTGCAGTTAACATCACCCATCTACTATGTAGCAGGAATTATTCTAAATATTTTCAATGAACTTGGTTGATAAATAGTTTTATGAGTATTTTTACCTCTGTTTTCAATATGTTAACTTCAGATTGAGTGATAAAGACTCAGCAAGGGGTGGGAAGACAGAGGATTTCTCTCCAGGTAGTCTTGTGCTAGAGTCTATACTTTTAACTATGATCTTTAGAGCTTCCCAGAGTTGAATCCCATTCATCCACTCCAATTGGAAGAGCTGCTTTTGGGATACTCAGATGTTGTTCTCTTCTAGAGGTTGTTCTAAAGCCAGGAAATATGATTATCAAGGGCAAAATTGTCTGGTAGAGGATCTAGCTTTCATAGAATTCTTACTTATCTGTCAGTGGACCAGCAGAGCTGAGCAAATGGGGATTAGAAACAGGAGAGAAGGTGGGGGAAGGAATCAAAATGGAATAGAGTGGAGAAGAAAAGAGATCACTGTAGACTCACGTAATTAGACAAGGAGTAACTACTACAAGACTTTTTTTTCTCTCAGCTGTATTTCTAAGTCCTATCATTTAAATTAAAAGCACATCTACATTTTATATCTATTTCCCTTAAGGAAAATGAAATGACAAGTTCACATGCGTTCAAAGAAATAATTTGTACTGTATTCTATTTATGTACTATATATTTTATTGCTGAGATAATGAATCTAGATTATAGCAATGGTATTAAATTAAAACATTTTACTAAGTTTAAGTGACCATAACTTAAATGGAATTCCTTCTCATTGCCTAGATCTAGTAGTCAGATGATGTCTTGCTACTTTTATTTATAAATCTAGGAAGATTTGCCTATAAACCATTTAGTAACAGAACACGTTTTCCAAATGCTCTGAGTTAAAACATATGTAGACACTAAAGATACTTGGATGGGGCTTGAGTGTTTTCCCACACATAAAATGTGTGTATCAAAGAGGGAAAGATATTTATATATTTCACTGAAACACTGATTTGAAGTTATAGCAGAATAGATGATAGTTATTTTTATGTTGATAAGTTAAGAACACTTTTGTTGGACAAGATATGATAAGCCAAAAATATTCTGTATGATCTTCTTACATCCACATCTTTAAAAAGTGCTTCTCTTGGATAAACCCGAATCATATAGACAGTGCCCAAGTTATGATGGTTAAATTACTTAATGGTTTTTTTACTTTATGGTGTGAAAATGATACATATTCAGTAGAAGCCTTTTTTTTTTTTTTTTTTTTTTTTTTTTTTTTTTTTTTTTTTTTTTTTTTTGCAGTACTGGGGATTGAACTCAGGACCTTGTGCTTGCCAGGCAAGCACTTATTCCACTGATCTATATCCCCAGCCTTGAAGCCATACTTTGAATTTTGGAGTTTGATCTTTTCTTGGGGTATATGTGTGATATATGGTATGATACTTTCTCTCGATGCTGGGGAGCAGCAGCAGCATGCTTCAGTGTGGAGTCAGCCATGTGGTCACCAGGCAAACAACCCGTACTCTGTAGTTTGTGTTGTCTGGTAGGTTAAGTGTATTAACTGCATTTTTTTACTTAAATGTATAGTAAGTTTATTGGCCTATAACCTCATCCTGTGTTGAGCATTTTGTATAGGGGTGTTCCTGTGTATGTATATATGTAATTCATGTTTGATGGTGAGTGGTATGGGATCTCTCCATTTACAAAGATATACTTTGACTATGTGCTTTTATTTTTCCAGTATTTAAAAAACCAGTGTGTATTTTATGATTTCCAGTTGTCTAAGAAGACTGTTAAACTTTACTTATAGTACTGTGTGTGTCACAGAAATGGGATATATTGAATATGCTTTTTCAGATGAATCTTATTTTCACCCCACACATTGATTTGCCATCTGGCCTGTGTTTAGCTATGGTCATTACTAGCTTTCTTCCAGCCATACTTAACTTTTGATTGGATTTCCTTCTGGATGCATATCTCATTAGAGACAAGTTTCTCAATAGGTCTGCGGTCTGATTTTGGTAGAGGTGGGAGAGAATACAGTACTTAAGAGCACTGTGCTAGATCGTGTGCTACTGATGCTTCAAAATACGTCAAAAGTGACTTGCTTGACCTCTTCATGCCTGAGGCTCCTATAAAATATAACTCCTAATAGGATGCATGAGAAGGCACATCATCAATTCTGTTATACTTTCACCAAAAATCTAAAACCTTAACTTAATAATGAGAAATCTACTCCTTTAAGATGAATAGATTGGGCTAAAGAACCTCTAAAACTTAATCTCTATTTGCAAAAATTTATTATTAAATTTATATGTATAATATATAACTTCATAGAATTTGATTTGAAAGAGTAGTGTCCACCTAAGAAATTCTTAGTGTACTTTAAAAAACTAGGTACATTTAGTCTTTGTTACACAAGCTAAATGGAAGAATAAATCTTAATGAGACTAATTTTAGCAAAATAAAATTGAAAAGAGAATACCACTTGAAATGCTTTGTTCTACAAAGATACTCGTTAAGTTAGCCTGGTGGTGCTCACTGTGAAATACAGTTCTCAGTAGTATTAGTCAAAGTTGGAGTAACTTGATTAAAATGTGTTTGCAGGGCTGAGTGTGCTGGTGCACGCCTATAACCCCAGCACTTGGGAGACTGAGGCAGGAAGATCACTTTGAATTCAAGGCCACCCTGCACTACAAAGCAAGACCCTATCTCAAAAAAACCCCAAAAAACCGAACAGAAATCTATATATGCAGCTCTGGGGCTGTACCTTAGCAGTAGAGTGCTTGCCTCGCATGTTCAAACCCCTGGATCCAACCCCCCAGCGCTGCAAAAAATATATGTATTATATGTATATGTATATTTATATATATGCAAAATAATAGGAATGTATCAAAAGGACACAGGAGCCACTTTGAAGGAGCTGCTAATGGCCATATCTGTGACATGTCTATGAACTATCTGCTTACATATGAAATATATATACATGAACCCATAGTGATATAAATAATTCAATATAGAGAGGAGAAATAGCTCTTTCATACAAATTCCAATGAACAGTTGTAGAAGGAATGATAGAGAAATACCTCAAGGCAACACTACAGTATTAATTATTCTAACCAAGAATCACTGATGGAACCTGAGCATGGTGGCACATGCCTGTAATCCCAGCACTTGGGATACTGAAGGAGGAGGGTTAAGAGTTGGAGACCAGTTTGGGCTACATGGTGAGACATTGTTTACAAACAAACTCAAACAAAACAACCAACAAAGAATCATTGATGGGTGCAAAAATTAGGCAAAATTATAGTGAGAAATAGTATCTTTACATAATCTCAACGTATCTCTTTAGAAAATAACAACTACAAAGGAAGAATCAGTAACTTTATAGTGAAGAAATTTGCCACATATAATTTGACCCAAGGGACTAAGGACAATAAGCTGTACTGACATCATAATTCTTAATATGATGCTTGAGAAGGCACAGTGTCACTTCTGTTACACCTTTGCCAAAAATCTAAAACCTCAACTTAATAATGAGAAAGCATCAGACATACCCAGTTTGAGAGACAAGTCTGTAAAATAACTCACTTATACTCTTACACCCTTCAGAATCATGATCTATAGATTGGAGGACATCAGGGAGACATGACAGCTAACTGCACTGTGGGATCCTGGATTCCATCTGAACCACAAAAGCAAAGTAGTGGGGAAATTGATGAAATTGGACTAAGGTCTCTACAATGATTAATAAAATTCTATCTGTATTAATTTTCATTTTCAATAACGGTACCACAGTTTTGGTAGATGTTAACATTAGGAGAAGTTGGATGAAGGATATATGGGAATGCTCTGTAGTACTTTTAACTTTTTCATAAATCTAGAATTATTTTAAAATAAAGAGTTCAAAATTGTACTTTTTAATCTTAAAATTTTTAATTGTACTTTTTAATCTTAAAAAATGTTTTTGAGACAGCCTTGGAGTCAACAGGGCAAGATTAAGGTATTTCACATGAACCTTCCTCTCCCACACATCCATATACTAAGTCTGATAATGCTAAAATCAATCAATTTTGAAATAGATAATTTTAAAAAGCAAGATCGTCTATTTAAAATAAATATAAAGGTAAATACTTGATATTTAACATATCTTAGGATTAATAAAACTAACCTAGAATATGTTGATATGTACATATGAACAACTTACTTTTTGAAAGTGACTTTCTTAAGGACTATCATGTCTCCTGGTGCCTCTAAATGGGTTGTAGATAATACGAGTTTTGGAAGCGCAACAAGCTCCCACTCCAAAAGCCAAAAAGGCCAAATGTTCACTTTCCAAGCACCTTTGTTTAACCACAAAGTAGACTTTGCTAATCAAATCCTTCTGCTCTGGGCTTTCATTCAGAAGCTGGTGAGAGGAGGGTACATTCTGGTGTGGCAGCAGGAGTAGTGGCAGCGGGAGTGGTGGCAGCGTCCAGTTCATCCAACATTGCGGGCTATCAGTGGTGCCCTCCTACCTAGTTCTGGGTCTTGAATCTAATTTGGGTGCAGGCTGTGCCAGGCCTTTCTTAGTTCCACATATTTCTTGAGCTTGGTTCTAGCTGTCCCAGGAATTTGGGAATCTATTTTCTATTTTTCTGTTTTCTGCTGTAATTGAAAACTCCAACTAGCTATGTATCAATGTATAAAATTTATATGTAGTGTCATTCTATCTCTGTCCCACTAAAACAATTTTATGTTTCAGGAGTTGAGACATATGGGATAGGTATACTTTTCAGCACTTCAAGTTTTAATGTGTTTTTGTATGCATTATATTGAGCTAGTAAATTGAGTCGTTTTAGTGTAGTGGTTAATGATGTGTACTTAGAAGATATGCCTGTATTCAAATCCAAATTCTAACATTTATTTGCTAATTAAATTTTAAGAGTTACAAATTGGGGTAATAATAGAACGTACCTTAGGAATTGTTAGGACGTGTAAACTCTCTCTCTCTCTCTCTCTCTCTCTAACACACACACACTCACACAAACATAGTTCTTAATGAAATGCTTGGCAGGTAGTAAGCTGTATATTTTACTGTTAGCTATTTTGTTTTATTCTCATATTGATTTTTTTAATGCTTATTGTCTGATTGATCTTTCTGATGTATATCTATGAATTTCAGATTAGTTATCCATGAAATTACTTATATTTGCCTATAAACTTATTAAATGTAGATGAAAGAATACTTCTAAACATACTGATATTTAGACACATTAGCATAAAAGAACTTTTTGAATTTTTAAAATTATTTTTTCCCACCTATCCCAATTTATAGTTGATATTTAGGCTGTGTGTATGTATAAAACAGTTAACTTCTTCAAGTGGCCATAAGGTAAAGCAGAATACAAATGTCCCTTCTATGTAATTAAAATTTCAGCCCGGTGTGGTGGTACATAACTATAATCCCAATACTTGAGGCTGAGGCAAGGAAGATTGCTGTGAGTTTGAGGCACACCTGGTCTGCAAAGTAAGTTCAAAGCCAGCCCGAACTGCATTGTGAAACCTTGTCTCAAAAAAGACCAAAAAAAAAAAAAAAAAAAAGCCAGAATAGTTCAAATGGAAAGAAGCTGACTTTCTCATGAAATAAACTGTACAAATATCAAGTACTAAAGATGGTGAAGATTAATTCCATGTTTACTATGGGAGTGTGTGATTTAAAATACCTCTAGAGCATGATCTTTTTATGGATGAGATTATTATTAATGAAAGACTCTAGGGTAAAATGAAAGAGGTGGCACAAGTGAGCAGGGGGCACCTGTCCTATAGCAGCTATCCACACAACTTATTTGAGAGCTAGAGTAGATTATCTTAAGTCTCAGTGGGTTTACATATTGGCCTTCAAGCCATATTTTATTTCACTATGTTCTATTGTGTTGTTCTATATGTTATTTCTTAAATTATTTATAATTGGGACAAAATAGGAGGGTTAGCTACTCTAAGAATACTTAATGGATGCCACAAACTGTCTGAGTCAAAGCTTTTTATTTATGCGTCCCTAGACAATGTATCTCCGTGTGTTTATTTATTTTTAACTTGATCTTAAGCCCAAAGGCCGAGAGGCAGTTATTAATTTTTTTTTTGTTTCTTGCTATCCAGTTCAGGCTGGCCTTGAGCTCACTCTGTAGCCCAGGCTGGTCTTGAACTTGCAATGATCCTCCTGCCTCAGCCTTCTGAGTGCTGGAATCACAGGCGTGCGCCACCAGGCCCAACCTGATTTATTTTTAAAGATAAAAAACAATTAAGTCAAATGAAGAAACAGGTGTTGCCTTGGAATATGGAACATTATTATACTTTAGCTTGCTACGAAATGCAGAGACTTATGGTGGGAGCTAGTTGCTGTTGGCCTGGACCCAGTTCTGATGGATCTTTAAGAATGTTCTATAGTACCTGACACATTACTGATCCACTGTCCCCCCCCCGCCCCCTTTTTTTTGGAGGTACCAGGGTTCAAACTCAGGACTTTGCTTTTCCCAGGCAGGCACTTATGCCACTGAGATGTATCCCCAGCCCATGGTCCACTGTCTCAAAGTCAGTGCCATGCCCAAAGTAAAGATCTTTCGTAATGAGTTGTTTTTGTGGATTACAGCTCCCAAGTAGTTCAATTTTAACTTTGACATTTTAAAAAAAATTTGTTTTAGCTTAGATGTTTTTAACTTGATTAATTTTTCTGTTGAATCTCTCAGATTGCTTTCATCCATTTGTAGTATATAACCAAATGTGGTAAAGTCTTTGGTGATGTGCTGGGCAATGTGACTCATGGAAATACCTTGCTGCTTCATATATTTCTGCCCCAGACCATCAAGAGGGTTTCCTGTTTCGTTTGTGATGGTGTATGTCGCTGCAGATTAAGTTTTGTGAGTTGGTATATTAGTGGGTCAGCTCTGCTCTTGACAGTTACTGGAATGTGTACAGCCTAGGAATTTTTAGCTGATTTTCTCAAAAAGCAAAGTGATAACTGATACCCGTACATAAAGAAGATTGACTTGTTTTCAAAAGCAAGACTGAAGTATTAGCTTCAATTATCTTCAGCTCTTTCTAAAATAATTTAGTATACACGGCACTCAAAAATATATCTAAATTGACTAGATTTTTAAAATGCCTATGAATTAAAACATGTGGAAGAAATTAAGAGCATCAAAGAAACCCTGAGAGCATATTCATTTAAATAATGAACAGTGTCATCATTGTATTAAGGCTTCGAAATTCTTTTCTTAATTACTGACTGGAGAATAATTTTCATAAAAATATAATTAAAAAGCTGAGATTTCCCTACAATATCAACATTCTGAGCATGTGATTTTCAGTGAAGCAATTTAATATTATAATTTGACCATGATTCTTTCACAGTGAATATGAACATCATTATCTATCTCTAAAGACTCATAACAATTTTCTTCAGAGTTTTATTATAGTCAGCAGTCTGTTAAAGGAAAGCCAGACTTCTCACAGGGATTGCTGATAAAACAGGAAAAAGTTTTAAAAAATACTTTCTAAGTACTTTTCTTGTCTCATTTGTGGATCTAGGAAGTCTGATCCCTGAACTTTATTTATGCATTAATGTTTTTGGCTTATTTCTTTTACTTTCATGACTGTTTTCATTCTTTCTGGTCTAAGCTTGTACAGTTCTCTGTCAGTGACCCTGGCCTTTTACATGTTAGTTGATGCCAATGTTATCTGTTTCAGATCACAGACTCCTTGAGGTTAGTGGCTCTTTGAGCTGTACTTCTACAATACTCTTTGATAGTGGTCATGATGATAAAGTGGGTGGCTCCTTTGATTTGAAATATACTCTTGACTTCTGCTTAGTGTATTCTGAGGATTAATAATTTGGCAACTATTTCTTAATATTAAAGTACTTTTAAATTGCCTTTATTGGTATTGATTCTTTTATGTTTCTGAAATCTGAATTTAAGAATTTTTTTCTTATACAATGTTCAGATTATTACCATGATTAGTAATGGCATAACTTAAAAAAATTTTTTGCTAATTTATCTGGATATATTAGGTCAAGAGTTCTGAAAATATCTCAAATACCTGTTCCAATCATCTAACATTGGAAACATGCTATTTTAATTTTTAATGCCATTTGGAATATGGGAGTGAGCATTCCTGATAGTTGCTGCCATGGCTGAAACATTTTGTATATTCAAGATAACTCGCTATATATATCTTACTCTTTCTGATGTGATACTCGCTAGTCTTTGATAAATAGACTACATTGTGTGCTTGTTTTCACTGAGAGAATGATGCAGTTAAAAATAATCACAATAATTTAAAAGAACATGCTGACATTTAGATCTAAAGACTTTCTCCTCTAGGCTATAAAGTCTTAAAAGTAGGTCTAACTTTCGAGTTTAAACTCTGAACAGATACTTGCTTTCTATATCAGCTTACCTTTTGATCTTAGGCAGCACTTATTCTTGATTTCAGTAAATTTTAAATTGGCCTTCCAAATTTGGAATTACTATGTGAAATGAAAAATCACCAGTCATTTAGAGGAGACAATTAAATAATTTTGGCACTTTCCTGGTATCTCTTCTTAAAGAATTAGAATTTTTCTTCTATCTGTGATATAAGCTATATATATGAGAGTTAAAAGTTCAGAGGTTGGTGCTCATTGAATAAAATTAAAAGTATAAGGTAGCAGTCTTAAAATGTTCTACAGAATTAGTTTTCATGAACCAGAGAAGAGTCAAAGATCTTGGTAGCTATGCCCCAAACACAGCCTGCCTCAGTGAGTTAGTATCATTGTCAATTCTCTTGCTTCCCAGTACTGTATTCATTCGTTACAAGAAAACTGCTGTGAGTCTTTGAAACTATTTTTTCTGAGTACCACCACCACTGCAAACCAATGAAGAGCGTGACCTTCTGCCTTTCTCTTTTATTTTTCTTGACTCATAACATAATTTCTTCTACTTGGAATTCTGTTCCAGACTCTGACTCTATATTGCCTAGTTCTAGTAAGTATAAACATCAGGTTTGCTACTGTGCTACAGATACTGATGACTGAATACTTATTTTTGCAAATTGATTACTGCTTTTGTTTCTTGCATAGACTTTTATATGCCAGCTATTTTAGAAAGGCCTATTTTGTGACTAGACAGAGTAGGGCTGGGGTTTTATTAAAGGTTACTTTAAAGTTTTAGATCTAGGAGACTGGGGGAAGATGGCGACCAGGTGAGCAGCAAGGGAGCGAGCCTCTTTGATAAACACCACCAGCTCGAGACAGACTTGGCGAGCGTGAATGCCGGGACCTCAGCTGGGAAGTTTAAACTGGGCGTATTTCTCTGAGATGCCGGGGGAGATGTGGTAGGGCGGACCATGCTGCCGGGGCGAGACGTGG
>PVLD010004835.1:88534-120093 GCA_004027595.1 Dinomys branickii | reverse complement strand
CCTTCATGTCTCTTAGTTTATATTCCCACGCTCGGGTTCTTACACCAGTGATACAATACGTTGCCTACACATGTATCGCTGATTTATTTCACTTATGAGTATGGACTCCAGTTTTGACCACTTGCCTACAAAGTCCCCAAAACTGTCTTTCTTTATAGCTGAATAATATTCCATTATATAAAAATGCCACAATTTTTTAATCCAGTCTTCTGTGGATGGGCACTTGGGTCATGCATGTAAATTTTGATAGTTAAAATATTCTGCAAATTCTGCCTTCAATGTCAGTTAAGATCTGAAAGTAACTCCAACAGAAGTTCCATATTTGACTTACTGTCAAAAATCTTAATAGCATAAAAACAGTGAAAAATACTTATAAAATATTTCTACAAGGTACAACTAAACACGGGAAAAATCATCACAAACCATTATTTTCAAAGAAAATGTCATCATGTTCACAAGATGTCCTCAGGTACTACTAAGCTGTGAGCACCAAAATGAAAGAAAATGAAGGAGTAGGAATGTGCTGAAGAGAGAAAGGAAAGGGCAGAGGGAGCACAACATAGACACACTGATGGTATCAGGACCAGAAAGAGGTACAGGCAGCAAAGCACTCGCCGAGTTACAGAACAGTTGAAGGAGAAGACAATATCACACGATGATGAGAATTCTGCCAAATGTCATCTTGCAAACTACCTATTTTCCTAATTACAAAAGTAACATGTAAAATGGACTCAAAAACCCTCAATTTAAAAACACAGAAATAAATGATACATCATGAAAAATCCAATGATAAATTATCTGCCTCAACTGAGAATAAGGAAAGCAGAGAAAAGCAAAACAGAAATTAGCTCTAGATGCACAGAGAACCCTAAGAACAGAGGTTCAGGGTTGGGGATATAGCTCAGTGGCACAGCACCTGCCTGTTAAGTGCAAGGTCCTTGGCTGGGGATATAGCTCAGTGACATAAGCGCCTGCCTGGCAAGCATAAGGTCCTGAGTTTGATTCCTGGTACAGCAAAAAAACAAAACAAGTGCAAGGTCCTGGGTTTGATTCCCGGTACGGATGGATGGACGGACAGACGGATGGAAGGAAGGAAGGAAAGCAGTTCAGGGTCCAGGGATATAGCTCAGAAACACAGGGCCTGACTGGCAAGCATGAGGTCATGAGTTCAATTCCTGGTACCAAAAATAAAAACATAAAAATATTAGAGATTTAAAACTCCAGAATACTCATATTAACCTTTAAAAAAAAAAAAAAAGGTACCCACTCATTTACCCTAGGCAACAACTGGCAGAGTCTGACAAATCATATTTTAACATGAATGTCAAAAACAAAAGTGAAAAAGAAAATACAAAATGTGTCTGAATTCAGTTCTTATTCCTAATACTTCCCAGAATGCACCATTTTTCTTTGAAAACCACTAAATTGTCATCAATACTAGTAGAGTACTCAAAACTGGCACTTTATTTTTTCTAGTACATATAATTAGGCACATTTAATTAATGCACTAGATATACAAACCAATAATTATATTCTAAGTCATATTTTTTCCACTAATATCCTTTTAACTTCAAAAGTGAGTTTCCACAGATGTTCATTCCAAAAAGTTGAAAGTCTTCATTAATCTGCAAATTAAATGCTATTTCTCCCAAGAAACCACGAGAACAAGCTCAAGACCCAATATGAGAAAAACAAGCTAAATCACTAAAAGCCCAGAGATAAAATCACAACACTGCCCATTTTCTTGACTAAGTCAAACCTGAATGTTGAATCCAACAAAATGCCATTGTGCCCAAACTAGCAAAGTAAAATTAGTTAATAACACTAGATAACCTTAATTCTAACTCTAAAGAAGTATACCACCTTTGAAACTCACTAATATCAATTACACACTCATTAACATCCTATGTAGTCAACCAAAGTAAGTAGTAAAAGGCCTAATTTTGGCTCGTTTTATAAAGTCAAGGCTTAACCATCGAATGAAAACAAATTAATAGATACAATAGCTTGATACATGGTTAATATTGAGGAGCAAAAATAAATGAATAAACGAAAGCTAGGGTTTAGGTATGTAGGGACAGTTTATCTACCATTGGCAAGGCCCTGTGTGTAAGCCCCAGCTCTATACACACAAGTAGCTAAATAAACAAATTTTAAAACTCCAAACTAAAGACAAAAACTAATCATACCAATAAGCACACTTTTAATCCAATTATTGAAGTTTCTTAGGTAAAAAATACGACTTTGACTCCGCTTCTCCAAACCAACTTCCTGAAGCTCGTTATAGTGGGCAGCCACTGCAGAGCTGTGTCCTTCTTCCAGCTTCTAAAAATAAAAGCAAACAAAATTAAGGCTAAGAACATGATAAAAAAAATAAATAAAGCCCCAGAGAATGTGACATACAAAAGCATATACACTACTGAAGCAAACTGCGTATTTCCCAGAGATCCCACAAATTACCGAACCAAAGATGTTTTCAAATTTTCCCCAAGAAAAAGTCCAGATTTAAAATTTACATTTTAATCTTTCATCTGTATAATTTTAGTCTCACTGTCTTAATAAAACTACTTTCCCAAAGTTGATTTATTTAATAAATGACAATCATGTTACATTTATTAAGTTATTATTTCAAAACTGCTATGAAGATTAAACAAAACAAACCAGGTATAGTGATGCACACTTCTAATCCTGGCTACTTGGGAGGCCGAAGCAGAAGCAGAGGGTCAAAAATTTGAGGCCAACTTAAAAGAGATCCACTAATAAAAATGAATGAATGAATGAATGAATGAATGAACAAACAGAGCTAAGGACATAGTTCAGCACTTACTGGGTTCAATCCCCAGTACTGCCAAAAAAAAGACTATTTATGTAAAGGGATTAGAATTCAGTAGTCTGTGCTCCATGTCAGTGACTATTATATGCTATTAACTTAATCCAACAACTTTCAATCTTCATTCTGTACAACTCCAGGTATTCTATAAAAAGTCCATGGTAGATAAAGGGCCTCAGAATCACCTCACTTCCCTTTTCAACCAAAATGTCTTACCTTTTATCTATTTCACAGTTCAAGAGTAAGATTTTACCTAACAACAATAACAACAAAAAAAACCTGCCAGAAATTTTTAAAACTTAATTTAAAATACAAGTTCCCCTTTGCTAAGAGGACAAGGACAAAAGACTGGCCCACCTGCCACTTTCCTCTTCAGAGCTGATGGCAAAATTTTACTCATTGTTTAAAGTAGTCTTTCACACCAACACCAGATTTTGCATTAGAATCATTTCCATTGCAGTGAATGATTTGCTATCCTTGTTTCATAAGTCCCCTGCTAAATATCAGGCTGTGGCACCCACTAATCTAAAACTGTGTAAACTACCCTAGTGAGGTAGAAACAATCATAGTTTAAGTCAATTAATAAAGGAATACAAAGAGCTGGGTATGATTTTGAAATTTATCAGCTCAAGTGATCATCATAACAACTTCAGAAAAAAATAAGATGAACACTTTTTTTTTTTTTTTTTTTTTTTTTTGCGGTACTGGGGATCGAACTCAGGACCCCGCGCTTGCTAGGCAAGCGCTTATTCCACTGAGCTATATCCCCAGCCCCAAGATGAACACTTAAGCCGGGCATAGTGGCACACGACTGCAATCCCAGCACTCAGGAGGCTGAGGCAGGAGGATCATTCCAAGTTCGAGACCAGCAAGTAAGCTCAAGGCTAGACTGAACTGCATAGCGAGATCCTCTCTCAAAAAGACAAAAAAAAAAAAGATGAACACTTAATTTAAAAAGGAAAAGGGTAAAACATTTGCACTGCATACTCCTCTGTTTTTTTTAAATGCGAAAAAGAAATTATAAAAACTGGCTTTCAAATTTCTGGTCAAAGAAAAGTTATGCAATAAAATAATAATTATCTCATTAGCACAAGTTTTACCTCAGTGAGTATTAAATTCCAAGAGTTAAAAGCCTACTGTGTTTTAAGGCCACACCTGTTAAAAACAACATTCTACCCAATTGAGATTATGTAAAAAAAAAAAAAAAAAAAAAAAGAGATTATGTAAAAATCTAGTAATTCCACAGCTCTTCCACGTTTCTAGCTGATATAGTCTATTACAAATAAAATAAATTCAACGTACTTTCCATTTTTTAGGAGCATCATCCAGTTCTAGTTTTCTCTTTCTCTGAGTGCTATCTCCAGTAGAAGGAACACCATCAGTTTCCATTTTTCTTTTGTTTGAAAAGCAGTCAGCATCACTGGAAACCTTTTCCTCTGGGACAATTTCAACACCAAAATTTCTTTTCTTAGATGGACTATCTTCTCCACAACTGGAACTTTCCTCTGTAAGATCATCCTCAAATCTTTTCCTCTTTTTTGATATGTCTACTGGTTCACAGACAGTAGTCTTTCCAGAAAGTCCAGTCCCAGAAGCTGTTGAGGTTTCATTAACACTGAGTGAAGACTTTGTTTCACAATCTACTGATGCTTTCACCTCTTCAAAAGACAGCTTTTCACATTCCTCGGATTTTGTAGATTTTTCCATTTTTGATTACTAGAATTGATGGTAAAACTTCATAAACCAACACTGGAATAGCAAAAATTTTTATTAGTTATATACTAATCCAAAGACTTTAAAGCAAATTTATTTCAGTGATCAACTACAAGTTTTAAACACTTTCACTGTAGAGTATATTATTATATACGTACGTATAAACTTCTGAATATTTAGTAGTGCTAATTATAACTTTCCAACACTTCTATAATCTTACAAAAGACACTAAGCAGGATTAAAACTGATAAATGAAGTGGAAATACTCAAACACAGGTTGTGCATCCCTAATCCCAAAATCCAAAATTCTTTGGAGCACCCAATGGGTGTACATATTCCATTAGTAAGCAATGGTGCTTACTCAAGAATTAAAACAAAAACATTACTCTTTTGCCCAATTTAAGTGTACTAATTTTTTATACAGATACAAAATTGTTAGGACAAAAACATTAAATTCTTTGCACTACAATATTTAATAAAGGAATCTCAGGTATTTCTTTTGCTCTAAAGGACTAAGTGAATTAAGAAGGGAAAAAGAAAATCTACAGCAAGAACTTCTGAAATATTTACTTCATAATAAGTAGTCTCATTAGGCAGAAAGCGAGGGCTGTGGACATGGGTTTAGACAAGTTCCAAGATCCAGCCCTTCAATGACCACTAATCCTTCCTCTGATATGTTCCGGGCCTATCTGTAAAATGAAAGGGAGAGGGAAGTAACTGAACTACCTACTGGACAGGAATAATTACAGCCTACCTACTAATCCATTCAGTAAAGTGTCCGACCTCATACATACTACAGAAGATCTCAACGTGAACTTTCTTCAAGAGGCTTACAGCCTAATGTTGGGCTGTATTATTCAAGTGGACAAGGAAAAGCAAAACAGCCACAAAAAATCCGTGAAGTTCGGTAAATTGATATTAAATTCAGAACTATTAAGTTCAGAAACTATGAAGTTTTTTAAAAAGCTTTTTTGCATAAAGCCACGGTGCCTAAGAGTTAAAAACAATCCACCAAAACCCAAGGACATTTGAAGAGATAATTAGACTTCACTAACCATCGTTGGAGGTAACAAAATTAGTAAGAGACGCCAAATAGCAAGAAATGAAGCAGGAAAAAAACTAGGAAAGTAATTTGTAGAATAATCCCTTTCAACTATTAAGAAAACTGGTCACTGAATTATCAAATACCTATTTTTCTTCCTCTGTCATTTAGTTCCTAAAAGAAACTATTTTACATTAAAATAAAACAATGTAACATGTTATCTTTGGCTGTAATTATCTTTAGGACTTAAGTGAATTTTACTTCTACAGGCTACTATTCCAGCATATGTAATATTACAAAAACATAAGCGGTCAGAATAAATCGCACAGTAGACTACAGCGATGGACAAGAATGTTTAAAACTGAACATAGACTAGCTCACTGAGAGCGCGCTTGTCTGCCATGAGCAAGGCCTAGCCTTGGACCTTCAGCACCGCAAAAAAGAAGAAAACATACGCAACAATTAAAATACTCCAAACGGAAGAACTGTCTCCTGAAAATCCTGGAGAAGGGAGTTAAAGACCGAGTTGGCTGCCGTCCACATGGACGCACGGTCACCGACCACACGGACGCCGGGAGCGGCTTTTCAGGCCCGCCTCGGAAGGCAGCGGGTCTCTGCGTCTCAGGTTCCCTCGCCTGCCCACCCTCAAGCCCACATCTCGCGCGCGCGGGCCGACTCCTGGGGTCCGGCTCAGGCTTCGAAGCACCGCTCACACCTTCCGCTGACTCACACCTAGCCACCGTGGAGCAGCGCCTAGCCCTCTCGGTGGGCGCGCAACCCGATGCTCCTGAGCGAGACCACCCAACTCACCAGCCAGGCAGCCACGACTGTTTGGGGAAACACCGGGCCACGACCCTCGTGTCTAGTGATGTCACTTCCGGGACGCGCTCACGTGCTGCTACACCGGCGTGGACGTCACATCCGCGCGCCGGAACTACGAGTCCCGTGGTGCCTCGCGCGGGCAGCAGGGCGCGGGAGCACGTTGCAGGTGGGCGCGGCTGACGAGTAGCTGTGGTGAGAGAGCGTGGCTAGGCCGCGGGGTCGGGGGCGGGTACCCCTGTGGGAAGATTGCCTTTCGCGGTGCGCCGCCGTGGGACTTTGGAGAGGTAGAAGGGCCGCGACCTGCGTGGGGGAGGGAAGGCCCGAGGGCACCTTCAGCCGAGGCGCGCGCTGTCAGAGCGGAGGTCATTAGGCGGGCGGACTGGGCCCCCGCCCTGGAACAGCTGTCAGCCCCCAAACCTCCCTCCTCGAGAGCTAGCCTAGGGCACTGCGCTTTTTGGGGGAAGTCCTGCCATCTATTCCTCCCAGCAGACTGTCCTCTCTGTCACGTTCTGTGGAAAGGACAGCCTGAACCTGTTCGCGGCTAATTGTCTGTGTGGCTGAACTTTGGCACGCAGTGGCTGGAAGGAGGAGGCCACATTCTTTGTCCATCACCCCCGATTTCCACCGGGGAGTCAGAGGCATCTGCTGTACCGAAACTAAAGCTCCGTGGTTCTGGGCTGCCCTGCCCCCCCCCTTTCAGTCAAACTGTACCTGTGGATTGAGACGGTTTACGATGCGTATGCTATTGTGCCTCAACATCCCCCTCCTTCAGTGTAAACCCATAGCAGATTTACTGTCCATTTTGGAATTAACTCTGTACCAAAATTGATCCTTTAAAAGAATCTTTGAAAAATGTATTTTACCACCTTGCTTTTTTGTTTATAGGCATAGTTATTTGGGGAAGGTGACATTTGCAGCATGCACCTCACAGTCTGATCACTTCTAAATTTTGAGCTCTTCTGAAGTTGTTGACACCTTGAACAAATAAAGAGACTACCTTTAACAAATAAGGATGAGCCATCAATTTCAGATAACTGTATTTGTATTTTTTATGATATGTGATTGGCTAAGCTGCGAATTCGGTTCATGACAGACAGCTGCTGCAAAGGTGTGTGTAGGTCCAAGACTGGAGGTTCTAATGACACATTCGGGCACTAGAACTAGGCCAGTGACGCTGTGCATATTTGCTTGTTCTGTTCCTCAAGTTTTTTGAAATAATTGCTGTTGTAATTTTAGAGAAAATGGACCCAATTTTGACCTTAAAACTTTTTCTCAAATTAAAAACCTCTTAACTGTGTTTATACAAACTTCACGATGAGTTCATGTTGTACATGGGATATATAGAAGTCACATTTTGTAGCTTTTGCAGAATTTAACTAGCAGTCATGTAAAAATCCCTGATT
This sequence comes from Dinomys branickii, assembly GCA_004027595.1. NCBI lineage: Eukaryota > Metazoa > Chordata > Mammalia > Rodentia > Dinomyidae > Dinomys > Dinomys branickii. The sequence goes on along the minus strand of PVLD010004835.1, from coordinate 112,283 downwards.
TTCTAGAAATTGAATTAAAATAATAACAGTAACTAGGACTGTAGTACCTTGAATATGCCAAGCCAGACACTTTGCACGTTTGTACTCATTTAGTTATTACATAATCCAGTAGGGTTTGTTTGTTTTACAGATGAAGAGTAAGTATCTTGGCCAAGGTCTTGCTTTGATGAGTGGTGGGATGGAGATTTGGACTCAAGCTGCAGAGACCGAATCTGCTAATAATGAAACAGTTCCTGTTAGAAGACTGTTTTCAGAGACAGAAGTTGCCTATGACATAGATACTCAAAGATACATTGTGGTACTACACTTTTTTTGTTGTTTTGTTCTTGCTTTTTGGACAAAATCTTGCCGTGTAGTCCAGGCTGGCCTGGAACTTGTTACATACTACAGTATATATCTCAGGCAGACTTTGATCCTCTGTTCTCTTGCACAGGCTCCCATGTGCTGAGATTACAGGCATGCACCACCATGCCTAGCTCGTTACTTCTTAGTACTCAGAGTTACTATGTTCACAGAGAAAAATACGGATAAGGATAAGGATGTTATCTTACCAGAACACCCGCTCTACCAAGGCAGGATCATCATTTTGTTTAGTGATTTAACTTAGGTGCCTTGAACACTCCCTGGCATGTAGGAGACACTTATTGCATGAATGAATCTCCCAAGAAAGGTTTACAAATCATGGATTTTAAAAAATGACCGATAGATTTATTTCAAAGCATTGATAAGAAACAGCATTTCTCTCAGAAGTGCAATTTTAAAGTGTAATTTCAGTGGTAGAATTGAAGATCATATTTTTAAAACATAAAAATTGTTTTTAAAATGCAGATTCAATGTTGGAACTTCTAAGAATGATGAAGTTCTATAGAGGCAGGAAAGAGTTGTCTGTGTCATGTTTGTTCCTCAAAGAGGCTTGGAGGAACGATTTTTCCTACTGTTCATTTCAGATATTTTTCCATACCAAAGTTGTCTCTTTAGATGAAATATTGTTGTTAAGTATTTTCTGAGCTGGGAATAATGTAGCTCATTAGCAGAGTGGTAGCATGTGCAAGCCCCTGGGTTTGATCCCCAGTCCTGAAAAACTTCTTTAAAAAGTTTTTCCTACAGTTGAAAGTAATATTTGATTGAGGAATTCGTAGGTTTACAATGTGTCATAATTAATTTTATATGTCAAGTTGGCCAGGCTGTAGTACCTGATAATTTAATCAAATATTAATTGAGGTGTTGCTGTGATGGTGTTTTGAAGATGTGGCTAATATCTACACTCAGTTGACTTTTTCTTTTTTTAGTTTTTTGAGATAGGGTCTCACTATGTAGTTCAGGCTGTGTTTGAACTCAATACATAACCCAGGCTAGCCTTGAACTCATAGTAATCCTGCCTTATCTTCCCAAGTGCTGATATTACAAGTGTGTGCCACCATGCTTTACAACACTGAATTGACTTTAAGAAATTTACCCTCAATAACAATCTGTATATCTGTCTAGATTTAGTTGTAGATATTTATGTTTATATCTCCATCTTCCTATCTGTATATTTACATCTCTTTATCTGTATATCTGGTTTGGTATTCCTGGGCCAGCCTGACTGATGCCACTTTTGCACTGAATGTGGTTCTAAAGAATCATAAGGATGAGTTTTCTGATTGGTCCCGTGGTATCTGAAGTTAATCTCTAATCCAAGTACTTTTAAAGGCTCTAATGACTATTTCTAGTAATAAAGAGGACATTGATAGTTCATAATGTGATTTGGCAGTAGAGATATGCAAAATATTACCACTTGATACTCCAACTGAAATGCTTGTAGAAGGCAAAGGCCTGAGTGATGATGTATTTGATAATTTAGAGGGTTTTTGTCAAGACTAATGAGCACAGTAAGATTGGCTTGTTGCTCCTCACTGTGCCTGATAAAGAAGGAAAGAAAAGGATGAGCTCAGGGCTTCAAATTCCGAGTTCAAGAGCCAAATAAATGGCCTGAAAATTTCTGTGTCTATCCTAAAAACTCTCCTGTGGCTTCAAAACTGAGGTTGCTAAAAAAAAAAAGAAAAACCCAGAATCTCATCCTCTAAGTAGCTGAATTAATATAATGCAAGTTGCATTTTCATCTTCACAGGGTGTCTGCTGTTAGAATGACATTGATTGGGAAGGATGGGGTCCCCAGATTTGGAATGCAGACATAAAGGAAGATCCTGATGAAGTTGGGGGTGTTAAGCCCTAAATTCTGCTCAGTCTTTTTTTTCCAAGTAGTAGCAGCCCTTCACCTTCTGTGGGACACTTAACCCTGCTTTGTACAAGGAACCTGGAATAGCCTACCTTTAGGTAGTTTCCTTGCAGGACACTACTGGTTCTCCCAGAACCTACCCCCAATACCCCTCCTTGTTTCTAAACCTATAAATGGAGTCAAGTCCTGCAGATCCTGGAGAATGGGCTACAAAGTGTGATCCATGAGGAGATAAGCTACATTCCTAAAACACTGTATGATTTTTTCAATTTATGCACAAAGAAATCTTGAGAATATATGTGGACATAAGATATAGGGGCATGGGATAATGATGGAAGGAACATGAAGTTGGATCAGGCTGAATTTAATGAATTTGGCCCAGAACTTCTGAATTCAGTGTTATAATATGGGATGTGGGGAGGCAGTTAAAAGGGCCTCTGATTGGTTGGCTGTTGGCCGAAGCTTCAACCATAATGTGACCTTATGGGTGCATGAAGTCCAGCTGCCAGACCTACCTTGGTGCACTGTAGAGGAAGGGATGCAAAGGCTTAGGGAGAATGGACAATTAGTGGGTTTATCATGTAAGGTGTGACTGAGAAATAAGTTTGTGAGAATAGCCCCAGCATGCATGAGGAGCTCTGTGGTTTCTCCTCTCTGTTGGACAGAAATTATACTGAGAATTGCTACCCTTGAAGTGTGAATGTGTATCTGCAGTTGAGCAGTCAGTCTTGGATGACAAGGCCGAGTGGCAGCACTTGATTACCAAAGGGTAGAAGTCAAAGCAGTAATCAAGTAGTCTGACTCACAGAAACCTGTAATGTTGCCTAGTCAATCATGCCTTGGAGAGAAATAGATGGGTACCTCCTGGATTCTGACTTGAACTGTATAAGCAGACGGGTTCTAAGTCAAGTGAACAGAAGTCTAACTTGCATTGCAAAAAGAAAGTCATGATCCCTCATTTTGTAGTCATTCCTAGAACTCCTTGAATGAAGAACACCTCCCACCCCCACACTACCAGAAATTACCACTAGTGGTTTTTCCCAACCTTCCTCAGCCTATCGACATTATCAGGCTTTTCAGGGATTGCTAAACTCTAGCACTGAATTTATACTAATTCTAGGGACTCAACATGTCACTGTGACCTATCATTTGGAGTAAGTGGAAATCAGATACTCAGTAGAGTTTTAGCTCAGGTTCACCTCAGGTGGGCTGGTGATTCCCCATACCCATTCTGTGGGTATTTCTGTGGAATGCATAATACTAAAGGTATATTCGCCAACCTCCTGACCTGTCACACTGGTTTTCTGGCCTATGGAATGAAGTCTGTGTTGTGTCTCATTGGACTAGAAGTGAGAAGTAACAGTTACTCCAGACTTTCATGTAAAACATTTGCAAATCAGAAGGGGAAGAAATGATCCAACAGAAGCTCGAGGGTTTTCACCTCTGAAATTTCTAGGGGACCAGTGTATAAGGCACACCCCAGCTACAAGGGAAAAAGAGTACAGGGGCCTCTTTAGATCTTGGAGATGACAAATGCCTCTCCATTAACCCCACATGCTGCTAGTTCCGGGTGCGCCCAGCACAACAGCTGATCCAGGTTGCTGGGCAGGTTGCTTTGCCATAGGGTCCATGTGCTACAGCAGGTCCCACAGTACTGAGGTGTCTGTGGCTGAAGACAATGGTGCTAAGAGCCTCGGCAGGCTCTTGTGGGTAAGTCCCTCACAGACTCTTTTTGTGACAAAGCCTTGCCATCCTCTGTGGATAAGTGCCCCTCTCCCTTTAGAAACAGTGTGGCCAAAAGAACGACCAGTCATTTCGGTGGTCAGGAGCACAAGGAACCTGCATGTGTTAGGATCTGGTTCGTCAAGTTGTCCATGTGGTTCAGGCATCAGACCTCCCTGTGTTTTAATCTCCTCCTGGAGTCATTGCATAGAACAAATAATACATATGTAGTTCTTAGAACAGAACCTGTCAGTATTTAGCTTTTCTTGTCACAGCTAAAACTGCTTTAATTTCATATGATATTACTGCATATCTTTGAATGTGACTGTAGAATATTGTCTTGATATAGTTGGGGAAAAAAGTGATTTTCACGAATTCATGTAAATCAGAGCAGTAGTTTGAAATGGTAACAAGTCTGAGGCATTTTATATGCTGTCAGGTCCTGAGTTTATTCCTCCGGGAATTAGCAGTGGTAGCAGTATTCCACCATCTCCAGGGGAAAGGGTAACTGGGCCTTATACATGTGTAGCAGTAGCTGAAAAAATTAAGGCAAGAGAAGAGTCCTCAGAAAGTAGGAAGACGCCAGGAGACATAGGAGGTAGCCTGTAGCTGCCCAAGATGAATCCTAAGAGAAAGTCTCTCTCTTGGTCTTTAATTAGTACATGTTTGCAGTACAGGCAGTGTACAATCATCTTGGGGAGTCGATACATGTACATAATACAGCTTGGTTCTTTTTTAATCCCCTTTCCTCCCACTCCCTCCTTCCTCCTCTAAATCTTGATATTATTAATCTTATGTTTATGACATATAATGTTTATATATTCATTTAGGTTATTAGATTCCTGAATGTCTTGGTTACTTTTATTGTTGAGACAAAATACCTAATTCCTAGAATTAAGGAAGGAGAGGTTTATTTTGCTCACAGATTATGGGGATGTTGGTCCATACTCAGCTGGCTGCAAAGCAGAGTGGCACATGGCAGAGGGCAGTAGTTCATGGTGGTGGAAAACAGCAAAAGCAGGAAGAGCAAAAAGGAGGAGAAGCAAGAGCAAGCCTCTTTCCCTCCCTTATGTTGTATACACGCTGCCCACACCAGGGCGGGTGTAGCACTCACACCCATAATCCCAGCATTGGACCATGAATCAGTCAACTCTACAAGCCCACCCCATGACTGCATGAGGCTTTGGGGGGACATCTAGACACAAACCATAATACTGAACATGGCATATCTTTCTGTGTGTCTGTGTGTGTGCACGTGCGTGCGCGTGTGTGTGTCTTTAGTGAGACAGAATTTGAACTCAGATCCTCCTGCCTCAGCCTTCCCAGTGCTGGGATTATGCCAGGCCACCACACCTGGCTCTGGCATATCTTTAGTCTAATTATTTCTTCCCCTCCACTCTCCTCACACCCACATTCTCCTGGACCCCTTCCCCATTGCAAGCAATCCACCCTATTGTCTCCTTCTGTCCGTCCTTTATTGTGCTCTTTGTTTTTATTTTGCCTTACCCAAATGAGAGATACTTGAAAGAGAGTATTTAAACTGGTGTGTCTGAGTTATTTTGCTCACCATTGTATTTTCTTTGTGCATCCATTTTCCTACAAATCTCGCAGTTGTAGCCAAGTAGTATTCCATTATATATAGGTACCACTGGGCATGGTTGCACACGCCTGTAATCCCAGCACTCAGAAGGCTGCGGCAGGAGGATGTTTGCGAGCTCAAGACCAGCCTGGGATACAAAGTGAGCTCAAGGTGATCCTCAACTGCACAGGGAAACTCTATCTCAAAAAGACAAAAACAAAAACATTATATGAGGTACCACATTTTCTTTACCCAATCGTGTTAATAGATACACAGTGGACTCTTGACTTACAAATTCAACTCATTTATGAGAGCTTTTTGTAACCCAGGTTGGTTGTAAGTACTCTTTTTCCCATAAGAAATAATGGAAATACTATCAGAATACTGTCAGAATAATATATTCTGAACCTCCCAAAGCACCTTTTAACTAACCTTTTCATAATAAAAGCATTGTATGTTGTACATAATTTACCAGACACGCCAATAATTTTTCTAGTGTATTCACTGAAAAATTATAAAATGTGCCTAGTTTATCAGAAACAATGATTTCATAGTGTACTCACCATTCAAGTTGACATCTTTGGCTGCTATAAACATTGGTATGCATGTGTCACTATACTATGATGTCTGTAGCTCTTTGAGGCAGATTCCTAGAAGGGATATAGCTGGGTCATATGGAAGGTCTTATTTATAAACAACAGTTGTTTTGAAGGGAGCCATATAGCTTAGAGATCCCCCATTCTTTTAAATTGCCTTTATAACTTCTTGAGCCAAGTAAACTGGATAAAATATGATATTTGGTTTTTAACATAATTTTGGATTATAGTAGTTCTTCTTTACCATTTGCAATACTAAAAGTTTTGTAGTAGTTTGAGCTTCTAGATAGACTGCATGACAACTGAGGTCATTTGTTAAAATAAGAGGAATTTGATACAGGGATGCAGTATTTGCCTGATAGCTGTCAGATGTCACAGTAAGGAAAAAAATATGTTGATATGGCACATCCTATAAAATATTTCCATTATCCAGTGATTCTGTGCAATTTTGGTGTTTAACCTTTTCATTCAGAATGTGGAAGATATAATATGAATAACTTTTCATGCCACGTAACCCAGCCATGATAAGGAATCTGACCCCATCATGAAGTGACAGCCCAGTTTGTCATCCATGAGAAGGTGCTAAACTTCTGAGGGGATCTAGGTGTGTGTGTATTAGAATAAAAATAGATATGTTCAACATTTCCTGGGTCTCTGTACTCTGAGGCTGTATCTATCCAATCAGAATTAGAGCTAGATAATTTTGTATGAAGCACCTTAATAATATATTCAAGGCCAGAGATATAGCTCAGTGGTACAATGCCTGCCTGGCAAAGGTGAGGCTCCGAGTTTCTAGTAGCCTACTAATTATAGGAATTTCTTGAAGACTTAAGGATGTGGGAAGTTTTTATGTATGAAAATGCTATGTATAATGTGTTAAAATTTCAAGCAATCTAAGTTTATAAGAGCAAGAGAACAAGTTAATAAGTTGTGCATTACTGATTTATTTTCAAAATGGTAGAGTTTTTCTTATCCAGCTTTTCAGGTTTTACATGAGAAGTCCACATGCGGTGCTTTGGAAACTGCTCTGGGCATGTGTTCCAGGATTTTGTAATTAATAGATCATACCTACTTCCCCAGCCACTTACTCTCTTGTGTCAGTCATAGTATTTTTTTTATCAGTTTACTATCTATGGAAGCAGTAGTCAAGCCATTCCTTTGTAATGTTCACAGTTTGTTTTCTTTCTTATCCTGGCTAGAGATCTGTCCATTTTGTTCATTTTTTTTTTCCAACGCAAAAGAACTATGCTTTGGTTTTGGCAAGTTACATTTTCATTTATTTCCTCCCACTGAGTCTGTTACTCTGTATGGCTCCCATACTTAGGCACGTTAACAAATTTGTTATGGTTTTTTTCCCTATTAATCTGTCTATTGTTTATCTATAGATTAAAATTACCAAATCCTCAGGGAGAAAACAGTAAATTTAAAACTTCCCTGCATAGCCACATCCCCAAACAATCCAGTTTTAGCCCACAGGATAAAAGACCTTCCAGTTTACCTTTACAAGGACAGTGACTGTGAATCAACCAATCTGCCTTTGTTCTGTTCCTGCTTTTCTCACCCCTTTTCTGTCTTAAAACCAGCTTCATCTGCTCAATGCGCCAGACTCATGCTAGAAGCTAAGCTTTATTGTAATTTTCTCTTTTGACAACAACATAGTGATGTTTTTAAAAAGATAGTTGTACATATGTATTTACTTAACAGGATCAAAATAGATTATGTGAAAACTGACAGAACAAAGGGGAAAAGGGCAAATTATCAGAAATTTCAACTGGTCAGTCAATAAGGAGATAATTGAACTAAACATCACTGTTATCATCTTGATCCAATTGTCATTTGTAGAAGTTTACTTGGAATACTCAACAAGACAAGGCACATTCTGGTCCATAAAATAAACCTTAGCAAATTTTAAAGAATGGAAATTATGCAAACTGTTCTTAAACTGGAAATCAGTAACACAAAGAGAGCCAGAACCCCAACACACCACACACACACACACACACACACACACACACCCACCCACCCACCCACCCACCCACCCAATATCTTGCTTTCCTAAGATTTCCCTCTTTGGGTAGAATAAGAAATATATTTTTGTCCTTATTCCTGGTTCCTGTTAATGAGCTCCTAAAATTCCTGGAATTTCTTGAGTGCAGGACATATGTTTTAGTATTAATTATAAGCCTCTTTGATAACTCCAGAGTTTATGCTGATACAGTTACTTAGGATGAGGCTACCCAGAGCCTCAAAGTGGGGCTGTAATTGGTGCTGTAAAATAGAACACTTAACCTTTTTCTTTGCTGAATACATAGCAACACCCATCTACTCCCCCTTTTTAAGCCTAAAAGAAGTGACAAGATATACAGATGCGAACTCTAGGAGGCCAGGAGCCTGTTTTGTTTTTCACAAGAAAGAATGAGCCGAAGATGAAGATAGCTAGAAGTGATAACTGCAAATGTAAAGATCTGCATTATCTCTCTGTGCCCTCCTCCCATCTGGCCATACCTCTGTTCTCTGTAATGCTCTTATAAGCTAGCATACATGTTCCCTGAGTTTTATAAGCTGGCGGGGGAGGGTCTGACTTTGTCTCCAAATAGATAACATCAGAGCTGGGGGCCACCAGGTGGAGAATCCACAGAAGGACTGTTTGGTGCAAGAACCACTCCCCAATCCCCCTACAAGCTGCTGTAGAGGGGAAGCAACCTGGTTTTATCTCTTCACCAACCTTTTGATAAATCCTATGGTATAGGAGGGCCAGTGGGGTGGGCTAGGCTGGTGAATTTCTTTTTCCTGGATCACTGAGCACTTTACAGACCTTGAGGAAGCGCCTGCTGAGTGTGATATTATCTGTCTGCCATTGCAATTCCAACAAGGCCCTTAGCTTCAGATAAAAAAATCTGGAAGCTTATGCATGGTCTTTGCAAGAAGATGGGAGGAATGAATGGACCTTAACTCAAATGGTTTATTGCACTGTCCCCCAACAAATGTAATCATTATGTACTGCAAATATATACTCCCCCAAAATAAAAATAATAATAAAGAAAACAAAGGTTTATGGCTTAGGACTATATATGGAGGATGTCTTTAACTGAAGTTCCTTTGTTATAGGTTTTCATCCTTTTTGTTGCCAAGGGTAGATAGTACATTCCCTCCAATGTACATTTTATGTCACATTCACCAGTCACCTTCAGATAGCACTGTGGACTTCATGTGTGATACAGGTACTTAGAATGCATGGCACAGTCACTGTGATCGACCAGAACAATGATTTCCAGATACTGGAGATTGACTTTTAGACTGGATGATGCCCAGGAATCTGTATTTTTAAGCCACTCCATACCCACCCCCAGGCTTCTCCCTTCCCATGATTCTGACGCTCAATTTGGAGGCCACTGGCCTGGAGGTTTCTAAAAGAACAGAGGTGTTGCCCACAAGATAGGAAGGATGACCCTTGAGTGGTCATCAAAGGAAGAAGCCAGCCTCAGAGACCAAGTGGTGTCTGTTGGATAAGGTGCCCAGTATAAACAGGGAGACAAATGGCATAGATGAGTGGTTTGGGGGCTAGAGTAGGGGATGGGAATGGCTGTTAATGGATGGAGGCTTTCCTCTTTGGTGATGGAAATGTCCTGAACTTCCATTGTGGTGATGTTGCACAGCTATAAATATACCAAAACTCATTAGTTTCCATACCTTAAAAGAGTGACCTCAAAGGCGTTTTTAAAAATAGGCAATAAAAAATGAAGAAGATACTATCTTTTTTCAAAATCAAAGGAGGATAGTTAGGGAACCAAGGAAAAAATGCAAATTGGAAGCTTACGAAGAAACTTTTTTAAAATCCCTTTTATTTTACTCAGACACACAAACACCTGATAATCTAGGTACCTGAGAGACTCCTGGAACTTCTACACTTGGAATACTGTCCTGTAAAAGAAAAAGGCTTAAGGGAAAAATCCACTGTATGAGAAAACACTTGTGTTGTTGAAGAAACTGTAGCAAACTGGATGAAAAACTCTTTGCATCAGGAGTTTGGAAGGCAACTTTTATTAACACTGGCAGGCTGATGGGAACTGGGTCCAAATCATCAGCACTGCCCTAAAGTAAAACAGCAACTTACATACATTTTTGTAAGCAGGAAGACAAAATTGATAAAGGGTCAGTTTATACTTGTTTATATATATTGAGTCATACATTGTCAGGAAAATGTGTCTGACAATGTCTTAATTGGAGGTGGTCATTTATCATGAGGCAAGTCAGGGTCCCAGACAAGCAAGCAAGATTAATGTGACTTTGACAAAGCTAGTCCACTCCAGGTGGATAGTCCTTGAAGTAAGCTAGCATGACAATATTTGTGTAAGCCATTGTGCAGTTTATCAGACAAGGCTAAGTCTGTTTTATCTCTGAGCTGCAGCTGTGTAGTCAAGGCTGATTGAGTCTGATGGCCCAATTATGAGGCTATAGTTTTAAAATTTTCCCACTACAGTGCTAAAGCCAGGTCCAGGACTCCTTGGAGATAGTGCAGCTGGAACAAACTTTCTCAGTAAATCCTACCAGAGACCAAAACTCAGCAAAATGTTGGAAAGGAATTTTACTGTGAAAAACTGAAACTAAACTTCATATTTGACAAATTTTAGGAAATAATCCCAGCTGAGGTAGCTGATGTCCTGCCCCATTGGCATAGGCTCAGCAGATGTGTAGATGCAGGCATACAGATGAGAACACGGGCAGCCTTCACCCATGTTCTTGCACGCAGTAATGAGAGGCTCAGTTTTGTAAAAGGGATAAAGGGCTTAATCATTTTTCCCTCTGTGGCTTTCTCAGTTCTTTCAAATTAATTCTTACATGATCCCAGGAGCTTTCCTGTGTGGTTATAATGAAGAAAAAATTGTTGTATTTTAAAGGGCTCTCCTCTGTCTCCAAGGAGTGCAATAGTTTCTGCCCTGGCTGAGCATACTCCCCAACCTCTCTCCGGCCAGGGCCACACTTCAATATGCTAGTGTCGGGGTGAAGCCGGCCCACCCTCCATCGTTTTAGGTTAGATTCCCTACCTGCGTAAGATTGGCCAAATGGCTAGAGTTCTACCATTTTTTAGTATATCTGCCTTTGTTTTGGGCTTGTTTTCCTGCCACAAATTTAATAAAAACCTTGTGACTCTATCTTTGGGGCTCCGAAGTTATGAGGTGAAAGCCTCTGAGCCAAACTGTCCAAATAAAAACCTTTCTCCGCCTTTCCATAGTGCACTGTTGTTTCCTTACACCATCTGAAAAAAAGCCTGGTATCCTGTTTTCCACAACAATAAATGGTTGGATTCTTTACTGACTTTAGTTCTCATCATAGCAGTCTACAACAATTTTCACTTTTCTAGTCAACTCTGTTCCCTAGAAAATGAGTCTTGGTAAAATAAGATACCTATTTACAGGGGTGTTAATTCGAATCTGACCCTTCTCATACAATTTGCAAACAAGATCATCTGTTCTCAGTGTGTTAGAAGGACTGCAGTGCGGGGGCTTGTAGAGCACAGGTTGGCGGCAAGGGACGAGGTGTATTTAGGAATATCTTCCATGGGGAGGCCGAGTCCAGAGAAGCTGAGTACTTTGCACAGAATAATGCTGTTGGTTCAGTTGAGCGTGTCAGATTCCAAAGGCTGTGGTCTTTCACAATTACATTTTGTTGCCTTCCTAGGGAAAAATTGTTTTTGTACATATAAAATTCTTTAATGTGTCTTATAATTCTTAATTCCATGGATGTCAAATCAAATAATAAAACATTGGTGTTTGTTTTTCTTTCTCTTCACCCATGATATAAGGAGGAAAAAAGATAAACTGCAGGCTGTCTCATCGCAGCCTCCACTAAAGTGTGATATACGGCTTTATGTTACTTACTCTCAAGACATCCTAGACTGGGTGGGACTGATGTAACTTCCCATCACACCTGGACTTGTGTGATGGGGATTAATTTGCAAGAGCTCTGGTACATTACAATTTCATGTGATTCCTGTGACACCCTTGGGCCAAAGCCCTCACTGTGCAATAGACCTGGGGTGAAGTCTGAAAGGGACTTACATGGAGTTGTGTGGCCACAATACCCAGCCCCAGGTCTTATGCTGAACCACTTCGAAGTGAGCCTGTAAACACCAGCCCTCAAAATGTCTGCAGGACAGTTTACTATGTCCTATTTAAAGGATACATGCTATTGAAATTTAAAAGTTACAGTGCCTGAAAACTGTACCTTAATATTTCCTGTGCATTAGGTAGAAGTATTGTATTTTTACATCCTAGTAGTCAATGATTAATGTTTAAGTAGATTGGTTTAAAATGAGAACCTATGTATAATGTACTTTTTCTTTTCCAAACCTAGTTTGTAGAAGGTGCAACTCATCTCCATCCAAAATGCAGTGGAATGTACTACGAACTGTGCCTTGGCTGGCACACAGGACGTGCTTGGAGTCACAGACAGCTGGACTGTTTGGACAGCATCAGCACATGAAGGGACCACTGCTTTTGCACTATGCCAACTCCAGAGCCTTTTGGGCACTAAGCTCTCAGGAGCGGTTGCTGCGCTTACCTGCAGCCCAGTGCCTGGAAGAGGAACGAAAGCCATTGGCCACACAGCCTCCCCAGCCTGGGGTTCTTCGCCACAAACGATGGGTGTGGGATGTGTCGTCTACCAGGGGCTTATCATCCAGCCCCACCCAGGGAACACCTTCAGAAAAAAAGGAAGAGCCTGATCCTTTACAAGACAAATCTATTAGTCTTTATCAACGATTTAAGAAGACATTTAGACAATATGGGAAGGTTTTGATTCCTGTGCATCTAATAACTTCTGGCGTTTGGTTTGGAACTTTTTATTATGCAGCCATAAAGTAAGTTTTTACTTTGTTGGCCACCTTTGCTTATCAGTGTTAATCCCCTTCATTGTTCTGCTGATTGAAAGCCTTAAGTTTTTTTTTAATGCTTTTGTGTCTTTAATGAAGGACAACTACTCTGAAGCTATTTTTCGTGTTTTAAGATGAACAGCTAACACTTGCTTTTTGTGGAAGAGAATTGTGCTAAACTGTGTGTTGCCTCATTTAACCCTCAGTGATCATATGAAGCCGATGGTATAGTGTTTCCCACTTGATGAGTAAAGAGACAGCCTAGGCCAGAAGAAGTGGGAAGAGCTTAGGGGTACAAGGTGGAGCCTGGGCTGAAAACCCTGTTAGCTCCTTCTTAGGTATAGGGGCCCTGGAGATGAAGTGCTGATCTTAGAAACTCACCAGTACCACAGACTTTACACTTACACATTTCTTAAGAGTTTATAAATGTAAGCAAGTAGCTGTTTTGCTGTATGATTGATTAGGGTGGGAAATGCGTGAGGTCCCTTTTGGCAGAGCCTGGCTGCTACTGGGAAAACACAAAAATGAGCAGGTCACACGCTTGTGCTTTGATACTGCTCATTTCATGACTTCAGTGTCAGCCCGTCCAAACTGCCTGGTGGCCTGATCGCAGTGCTGTGGAACGTAAAGTTTCTAAATGCATCACTTTTAAATATAGTTCCTTCCTCCAGGTAAGTAATGCATCCACCTTGCTTAGGAGCAGGGACACCAGTGCTCTGTGCAAGCCATACTCATCCCCTTCAGTCAGCCCTCCCTCTAAGTTCACTGCTGTTACGCTTTCCAGAATGCATTCCTTTTCATGGGTGACACTGAATGCCTTGAGATGAAGGCATTAATGGACTAGAGCAGTTGTCTGTGAAGCGTACCAGGCAGAAGTTTCTCACTCCCCAAGACAGTGGTTAAAGGTGGTGCTTGTTTTGGGAAACACAGGCTCCTAGAGATTTGTGTACACGGTTTCCTCTCGCCTGGTGCGCCCTGTGCTGCTCACTTTTCTCCTTTTCTCCACTCTGCTCCCTTACTCATTGCGTCATTTGCCGTGTTTATGTCTTTAGGGGCTGCGCCTCTCCATGGAAGACCCAGGGTGTATGTCATGGAATCACTTTAGGATATGTTTGGTATTTTTAAAAGTCTTTCGAAATGCCCTTAGTGTGTTTTAACTAATTAAGTTTATTGGTCGATTTTAATTAATTAAGTTTATTGGTATATACATAATGATTACATTCATCATAGGGAATTTGTACCTGTACGTGATATAACTTGGTTCTTTTTTTCCCCGTTCCCCTACCCTCCCTTCAGTCCCTCTTCCCCTCCTTATTTACAAAAGCTTTATTTCCATTTTTTTCCTTCTTTTCTCATTTTTTTCTTTTCCTTTTCTTTCCCCCCTCACCTCTCCTTAGTTCTACTCCCCATTTAAACATTTTCTTCCTATTTCATGCTATCTATTATACATTCTTATTTATACTTTCAGAGAAACACCACCAGAGATATAACACAATATTTACATGTGTGTCCAGTTTATTTCACTTAAGAGTATGGTCTCAAGGTGCATTCATTTACCTAGAAATGCCTCAAGTTTATCCTTCTTTATAACAAAGTACTACTCCATCGTATTTTTTAAAAATACATCATCTTTATCCATTCATCAGTTGATGGGCATTTGGGCTGTTGCCAAGATTTAGCTACTACAAATTCTGCCACTCTAAGTATGGGTGTGCATATATCACTGTGGTGTGATGCTTTTAGATACCAAGAAAGAGAATAGCTAGGTCAAATGGAACCTCTAGTCCTAGTCTTTTCAGGAATCTCCACACTGATTTCTACAGTGGTTGCACCAGTCTACACTCCCACCAACAGTGGAGAAGGGTTCCTTTTTCCCTACAGCCAAGCCAGCATTTATTATTGGTTGATATCTTGATAATAGGCATTCTTTCTACAGTAAGATGGAATCTCAGCATTGTTTTAATTCGCATTTCTCAAATGACCAGTAATTTTGAACATTTTTCATGTATTTATTTGCCCTTGTACTTCTTCAATCTGAGAAGTGCCAATTCTTTTCAGATGTTCATTTTTAAATTGGTTCTTTAAATGGGGGGGCATCTTTTTTTTAGTTTTTTATATATTCTAGATAGTATTCTTTTGTCTGAGGAACAGCTGACAAAAATTTTTTTCCACACTTTTGCTATGCAAAAGCTTTTTAATATGAGAGCCCAGTTGCCAATTCTTCGTGATAGTTCCTGTGCAATTGAAGTTTTGTTCATTTAAAGTCTTTGCCTACACCAGTGTCTTCAAGTATTCTACCGAGTCCATCCAGGAGATTTGATGTTTCTGTTCTAACATACAGATATCTTTGATCCACTTAGGTTTTAGCTTATTGCATGGTAAAAGATGTGGGTCTAGTTTTAATTACTGATATGAATAGGTTTTTTATGTCCTTTGCACTATTTCCTGCTTTTTCATTCACTCTGATCAATCTTACGTTATTCTTCTTTGCCTTATCTAGCAGCTGTTGAATTTTTTGTAGCCCTTTGCTATTGTTAAGAAATCTTTCATCATTGCTAACCACAACCTAATCCTCCTATTCCTAACATCACTCCCTGATTCCATTCCTTATTTATACCTTGGATTTCTCACACTGCCTGTTTTTACCATTGTAGCTTTGTTGTTCCCCCACGTTGCTTTTGCTATTCTAGGTCCCTTCTGATTATATATGAATTTTAGGATTGCTTTTCTCTAATCCTGTGAGGAATGGTACTGTGATTTTGCTTGGGATTGCATTAAACCTGTACAACAGTTCTGGAAACACGATTATTTTCACTATATTGTTTTTGCCTAACCTAGAACAAGGGATATCTTACAATTTTCTGATATCCTCTTCAATCTCCTTTTTCAGGGTATTATAATTTTAATTGTAGAGGTCTTCTATTCCCTTAGTTAGAAATATTTCATTGTTCTTGGTGCTATTAAATGAATAGATTTCATACAGTGGGCTTAGTTGGAACTAGAAAATGATTCATGTCAGGGTGGTGCTTGCTGGATATAAATACTTGCACACCTGCCATCCCAGTACTTCATGGTTGAGGCTGGATCACAGGCATGCCAGAAAATGAAATTGCTGTGTTAAGGAAGGAGTCTACTGTACAGCATTATCAGTAGCTTGAGATCGTGGAAAGGCTGACCAGTAACTAAGTCACAGTGGGATTTTGTTACTTCTAAAGAGAGCAAAGATTGAAAGTACTGATCAACAAAACCAGATTAGGCTTATAAATGATTTTTTAAAAAATTTACCTCTTACAAGTTCCTCATACTGTTCTGCTACCCTCTCACTTTTGATGATATGTAACTTTAATGGCCCATGGTCCTTTCTTTGTGAAATAAGGTCCTTTGTGAAATAAGAACCTTTTCAAAATAAGGTCCTTTCTTTTGGGGAAATCTGGGACCCTTTTCCCCAGTTGACCAAATTATTTTTCAATATTAAAAATAAATTAAAAGTTTAAATCTGCCATGGTAATAAGTCTAGGCAGTTTCCTTTCTGAATGACAAGAAGAACCAGTCACAGTGGAGCCACATGGGGCCTCCCATGGCCAAGGGACACAAAGGAATACTGTGGATGGGGTAGAGGGATATGTGGTGCTCCCACCATGAAGCCTCAAGACAGCACCAAATCAGTGCTGCAACACAGCCCCAGGTGTCACTACCATGTGGGAAAACATTCGCAGAGTCTGTCATGAAGAAGCCACCAGATAAGCCCACCTGGGCCAGCAGCTGCCTGGATGCCTCAAGAGCACATCCAGAGATGCTTCAGCCCCAGAGACAGCAGAAAATTGCTACTAGGGAGAAGGTGCAAGTGAGAAGTGGCTGGAAGTTTTAATGTAAATTTTATATTAAATAACATGCTTTTGTATTAACCATGTACTATTGTGTATTAAGTTTCCTGATGTGCTGATTGTACTGTGCAGAAGTCTTTGTTCAGATTTAGGGGTGGAGAGGTCATAGGGGCTGTAAACTTAAGGTGAGCAAGGATGGTAAGCTGTGCTGCAGTGGCAGGGGTAGCACAATGTTGTCAGGCAGGAAACTGAAGTTGGACTTGCAGCCTAGCTTAGCTCAGAGACTTCTGCCAGCCCTCCATCTCTCTGAGAATATTTTGCAGTTTATCCTAATAGTTCTTTACCTGCCTAAGTCTAACAATAGAAGCAAGCTTTTAGAATAATTGACGTTTTATCAGGTCCACAGAGCCATTTATTCCTGCATAATAGCACACAATCAGTGATACAATAATCCCTGACATACAAACATTTGAATTGCAGACTTTTATAGCTGAACGGACCTTGCACTAGGAACATTCACAGATGCAAGCAAATTGCAGAAGTAGCTCAGGTGTCTACCAGACGTCACAGTTGTGCTGCTGTGCAGTTCAGTATGGTACAGTAGTGCAGTACTCAGAGCCCAGGATGTCTGGAAGAAGAGGAAGAGCTGGTGGTGGAGGGGATGCTAGGAAGTGCAAAGCAATGTACATTGTATATTGGTGTCAGAGGTATAAGAGACTTACTGTATTTAAATATCCCTGCTGTTGGTCTACCCTGTTGTGAATTTTAAAGGCAGGAGTAAAAATCTGAAATCTTGAAATGTGAGTTGGAACATTCTAAGGAAGAGGTATTAGGTGAAGAAACAAAGGTCAGGTAAATTATTCCGATCCTGTTCTCTTAGTTTAAGGTTATTAATTTTGCTGTAGTGCTTCTACTCCTCCCTCCCTCCAGTACTGGGGATTAAACCAATGGCCTTGCACAACTGTGCCAGCATTTTATTTTATTTTATTTTGATTTTGAGACAGGCTGTCTAAGTTTCCCAGGCTGTCCTTGAACTAGTAATCCTCCTGCCTCAGCCTTACTTTCTAAATACAGTAATATTTCGTGCAGATGGTAAGATACAACTTATTGATGCCTCTGGGTATACTATTGCTCAAGTAAGATATTCTTAGAGTGAAATGAAAGCATGCAGTAACACAATCAACTTACAAACTGTTAAACTAGCACAAAATATGGTAATCTCTTGAAGATATTTATCCTTAAAATCTTTTTTGAAACTTACTTTGTTTCTTTCCTAGAGGAGTGAATGTTGTTCCTTTTCTAGAGTTCATTGGGTTACCTGACAGTGTTGTAAATATCCTGAAAAACTCCCAGAGTGGAAATGCCCTGACAGCTTATGCCATGTTCAAGGTGGGTGCCACCAGCTCACTCCCCAAAGAACTTTTGTGAGCTCATAGTGCTTGTTTTTAAACTTAAAATATTACAGTTCACCTTCCACATAATATTTTCAAATGTGAATACAGTGAGGCTTCAGGAGGAAGTGCCTTGTGTATAGCTAGTGCTTGATCCTCCATGGTACACCGGGCTTGTGTGGCCAAAGTGATGGTCGCATTCTTGATGTTTCCCCTGTTGATTTTTTGTTTTGCTTAATCAGATCTTCATGTCACCCAACTTCTTGTGACAGTTCATGTTTATTTTACTGTTTCTAGTAGTTCACCTTAGCGAGTAAAGTAGTACGGTTTAATGAAACACAGACTGTTCTCTGTGGTGTTCCTTGGGCCCAGTTGTTAGCTGTACTTTTAGACATTCATAGCCTGACCATCTTCTGGATTCAGCCATTATAAAGTTTCTACACTTACGAGTCTATTTTGGAAGGGAAGCCTCATAAACTGGAATTTAGCCATGTTACTGCCATCCTTTACAACAGACAAAAATCTTCTGAGGGCCTATGGTGCTTCTATTTAAGAAAGAAAAAACAAGCAGAAAATGCTTGGAACCTAGATGTTATTTTACTTTACTTCTGTTGTATAAAAATTAGAACAGAAGTAATTTGAAGAAGTAAGCTTGAATTACAGTTTATCGTGTTATTTAAAAGTAGCATCGTTTCATTCTGCCACCCCTGTTAGAATCCTCTGGAATGCTGGGATACTCTCTCTTTGCTTGTAATTTTGCCTAGGTGTGTAAACTGTAGGGGCTGAGTGATTCTACATTAAAATGTATTCAATTAATAAGTCATCAGGTCCCTAGTACTGACGGCCACGCTTGAGCTGCGATACTCCGGCCGTCTGATGGTGATAGAGCCAGCCCCATCCCTGTGCCCAACCTCGTGTGGCCCACAGCCCGGCTCTGTCCGGCCCAGGCAGCGAGTCCTGAGTTTCTTTCTTTGGTTACACACAACCCCTGGGAACTCAGGACCCTGCCCTCCTCCCACTGGGCCTAGGGGTGGGTGTGAGGCTGTGAACGGGGGCGGGCTGGCACACATCTGTCTAGGGTCACGTGGGCCGTCCTGTTTGCCTACAGAAACCCATGTTCTAACAAGGACAGCAGGCGCAGCAATGCCCTGCTTCCTCCATCCAAGTCTGTTTGGGGTCTGTCAAGGGTGAGGTGGGAGAAGCAGGCCCCGGGGCTGGTGGGGCGGCAGAAGATGCTGATCATCCTGTCCAGAGGCCGAGGCCGGGGACGCATCTGGGCCAGGTCGTGTGGGGACAGACATTCACAGAATATGCACAGGAGAGAGCCTCCTTATGAGACAGTGAATCATTTATACTTACTGGATATTGCTCAGTACTAAACTCTCACTTAATTTTAGTGATGATCACACGTTGATCTGCCTGTTTGCTTTCTTTCAAAGATTGCAACACCTGCTCGCTACACAGTGACCTTGGGAGGAACATCCTTCATGGTGAAGTATCTGCGTGGTCATGGCTACATGTCAACTCCACCACCAGTCAAGGAGTATTTGCAGGACAGGATGGAAGAGACCAAGGAGCTCATCACAGAGAAGATGGAGGAAACCAAGGACAGACTCACGGAAAAATTGCAAGAAACCAAAGAAAAAGTTTCCTTTAAGAAAAAAGTGGAATAGGATGCCTTATATAACACAACTTACAGACATTTCCTATGCTTTAACCTTCTGGAAACTTGGAGCAAAGATACATGCTTCTGATTAATTTTTTTGGTTAGGTGCCAAAAAATACCATATCTCTGAGGGTTAAATAGCTAGGATACCTTTTTAAAGTTAACCATCACTAGAAAAATCAGTGTTCTTTTAAAAGGAAGTGAACGCAGTAGAAGAATCTTGCACTGTAGAAGCAATAAGCAGTGGCTAATGTCATTCATACCAGGGATCGCTTCCGAGGTCGGCGGCGTCACTCTTGTGCTACTGTCCCCACCAGCTGTGTGCAGACAAGGCAGTTGGCACTTGGATAAGTTAGCACTTGGTATGACCTTCCCACAGCCAGAAGATCTGCTCTGGGTCCTAGTCTTTCTGTTATTCACCAAGGTTTAATGTATTCACTTTTCCATGGGGAGCCACCTTTTACTCACTCCCCAGGCCGCCTATGAATAGGAGGGGAGCTTAGTCTTTCTATAAAAAGCATCTAACACTTAACTACCATTTAAAATAGAGATGTTGTATGAAGAAAGTTGAATAAAGATTCAGTCGTGTATATAAATTAGATGTACTGGTTATACATAAATGCAAAACAAAGCCTTAGAGTTTTTACTGGAAGCATGTCAGAGTCACATTTTTAAAGCAAATACATGGCCATGGTACTTTTCAAGTGTGTATCTTGGTAACGATCACTAGAACATTGAGATTTTTTAAATCACTTTTTGCTGCTTTAGCTGACCTTTCAGAAGAGTGATTCAAGTGCAAGGTTGTCCGGCCCCTGGAGGTTTAGGTGACCCCATGGTGCCATGCCAGCACAGGGAGGGCTGTCCCTGCACAGGAAGTGTTGCACTTAGCATAGCCTTGTGGTTTCCCAGCATCTTCATCTGAGTTATTGTTGATTCATTATGGAGCAAATCTTGAAATTGTGGCTACTGTGATTTCTCTTATGGTGAAGGAAGATATCCTTGCTCAGGCACTTAATTGTTTTAATATGTTCCCAATAGGGTTGTAATTTATGTCTTGCTGCTAGGTGGCTCTGATTTGAGTTCCATTGTCTGACATTACACAGCTAATCACCGGTAGTTCGAGCCACCCAATAGGACAGTCATACACATCACTAGTGGTTCAAGCCAGTGGGAACATGTCAGTAGCAAACTTGCTGTTAAATTATCTGCTTTAGCTGGGCCTGGTGGTACATGCCTGTAATCCCAGCAATTGGGAGGCTGAGGCAGGAGGATTGCAAGTTTGAGGCCAGCCTGGGTTACATAGTGAGATCCTATCTCAGAAAAATAAAATCAAACAAAATCTGCTTGAAATGAAATTCAGCAGTTGTTAGGAAAGTTACCAGGACTAGGGTATATTTTGCAGTAACAACTTTTACTTCAGTTCTGACACTTGGATTGGTTTGGAGGAGGAAATATCCTCTTCAAACATCCACCTGCTACAACAAGGGATGAGTTAGTCTTTACTATGCAGCATATAGCTGTCCTGCCCAATCCTTGCCATCTGGCAGGAATTTGTTTTTCTGTACTATGTACTTGGGTCTTTGCACTGACCTAAACCCCCAGCCCTTTTTCTACTTATTTTGAGATAGGGTCTTGCTAAGTTGCTAAATTGTCCAGCCTGGGCTTGAACTTTGAATCCTCCTGCCTCAGCCTTCCAGAATGCTGGGATTACAAGTGTGTACCACCGTGCCTGGCTGTTTAGCAGTGTTTCTGTATTAAATGCATAGTTTGGCCAAGTTTATAGAGAATAGTTTAAAGGGAAAAAAATGTTTACACTGCTACATCTGGCCTTTATATTCAGATACTTCTTGAATGAATCTTCTGTGATTGAACTCTTTCTGGGAGCTGGGGAATCTCGAAAAGGTATCTGAGTCCTCACTCTTCGTTGGTCTGGCAACATGATTTATCTCTAGATGCAGAGTTCAGTGCACAGCTTCATGTTCATAGGACATCTTCACATCTGAATGCTATGAATATGTTTTAGTGTGTTTATTCAGATACTAAATGGTAAGTTACAAGCAAATTTCTCATTTCTATTTTTAGAGATTTTTTTTTTCTTGTTTTGAAAACACTTGAGAGTGCCTGTGTTAAAGTCTGCTATATGGAGCTGGAAGTGGTGACGCACGTTTGTAATCCCAACTACTTAGGAGGGTGAGGCAAGAGGATCTGAAGTTCAACACCAACCTAGGTAGCTTAGTGAGACCCTGTCTTAAAAATTAAAATTAATTAATTAATTAATTAAAGTAACCTCCTAAAATAGTTTTCCCTATCCCTTTTATATTGCACAGGGCATATTGTCTAATGGGAATAAATTGGGTATTTTTAGAAGTTCCTAATCCTGTGGGATGTGGTAGTATATTCCTATAACTTCATCTACTCAGGAGGCTGAGGCAGAAGGTTTACAAATATGAAGCCAATCTGGACAATTTAACAAACCCTTGTCTCAAAATAAAAAGGACAGGATATAGTCCAGTGGTAGAGTACATGCCTAGCATGCATGCATGAGGGCCTTGATTCCATCCCCAGTACTGCAGGAAAAAAAAAGTTATTACAGACAGTCTTCATTTAACAACTGGATTGCATTCCTACAGCCAGGTTATTAAATGAACTGGTTGCTAAATGAGGAATTGTACATATGTACATTACAGTATTACAGTATTCACAACAAAGAAATGGTCAAAAGAAACTCCAATTCGATGTCTGCTTTTATTTGCATACCTCTTACATGCAGCACTGATATATAACAACATAAAACTATGGTACTTTATAGTACAATCAGTAAAAATTATAGCACTGTATAAACAAAATGTACTGTACAAAAAGACATCAAGGCTCTATAAATAAGATGTACAGAACTGTACAATAAAAAAATGGGTTGTAAGTCTAAACAGTGAATCCTGGTCTTAAGTCTGAACAGTCCTTAAATAGGTTGTTAAACAAGGAATATCTGTAAACCGAAGGTTGAAATTGCTTTTTCTGTAGGTATTTGGTTGCTTTTCCCAAAATTAAGGAAGGAAAGTTATTTAGCTGACAGTTTGTGGAAGTTTTAGTCCATAATCAGCTGGCGCCAAGGTAGGGTGGCACGGCACTAGGGCAACAGTTTAAGATCGCAGAACACAGCGAAAGCAACAAGAGCAAAAGGGGGTAGGGGGAAGTAAGCCTCTTTTCTCCCTTTATATTGTATTCTGGCTGTCTGCCCATGCCATCTCCCTGCCCTCTTCCACAGGCTCAGGATGTTTATAAAGTAAGGACCCTGGCCCCCTGCTGAGTTAAGTGGCTAAACTTCTGAAGTTGACACAATGTATCAAGTTACCCCTTATCAACTTGGCCACCAGACACATTTCTCTAAACCAGTTTCCAGATACAAAGGCATTATTCTTACCATTTTTCAACTTAAACATTATAACACAAGTTTAACAATCCTTAAGAATCAGTATTAACTCTGTCAACATTGTGTTCCTTTAGAACCATAACATTTTGCCCCTGGCTCCTCAAAGACTCATGCGTATACCTTTATGCAAAAGGCATTTAGTCCATCTGTAAGAGTTGCCAAAATCCTAACAGTTTCAACATTGCTGAAAAGTCCCAAGTGCCAAGTCTCCTCCAAAATGTATGACAAACTCTTAGCTGCAAGCCCCTATACAAACGAAAAGTCAAATTCATCTGGAACCAGAAGAGACCCAGAATAGCAAAAGCAATCCTGGGCAATAAAGAAAAGTCAGGTGGAATCACAATCCCTGACCTGAAATTATACTACAAAGCAACTGTAATAAAATCAACCTGGTACTGGCTAAATAACAGACCTGAGGATCAATGGAACAGACTGGAAGATGCAACCACAAC
>PVLD010004835.1:0-88434 GCA_004027595.1 Dinomys branickii | reverse complement strand
TTTTCAATGGCACAAAATAAACATTTTCATTCTGAAAGTTACAAATGGGAATACAAAGGATTGGGACCAAAGTAAGTCCAAAATCCAGCAGGGCAAACATTTATAAGTCCTGCAGTTTCATGTGCAGCTTCTAAAGCAATCTGTGGCAAATTGTGAGCACTAAAGGGCTTGGATGGCTCAACTGCTATGGCACTTTTAGTGGTTATTGCTCCCATGGCTTTTTCCTAAGGCCCATTTTGCTACCACCTTGCTGCTTTCCTTATAAGCCATGTTTCTGGCTTTTTCAAACTTCTGGGGTTTACACTGCACCTTTGGCTTCTCACTCATAGCTTCACACACTGCCCTCCCAGGGCCACAGTACCTGGCCTCCCAAGCCTTCTGAAATTGAGTTGGAAGCCTTTTTAAACCCGTAACTCTTGAATTTTGCATGCACCTAAAACCGGTGCCACGTGGATGATGCCAAGATCTGCTGCCAGCTGGAGCAGTAACCAGACTTTTCTCTCAGCTGTAGGGGTCAAGCGCCTGGATCACTGGGAACTCTGGCTCTAATTCTGAGGAAAAACTTTTTTACACTGCTGCCATTCTGGAACATGGTACCCTGCAGGTTTTTTCTCAAAACAAAGTATTTCACTTTTGCAGTTTTGAGGCTACAAAGGGTAGAGACTTGCTGGTTTTTTTGTGACACCCTCAGGCCACCTTTTTTATTTTCTTGTTTCTTCTCAGCAATCAAGATCTCAGCTCTCTTTGTAGTCCATATCTTTACTGGAGCTTTCCTTTTGGCCAGACTCACAATGTTTTAAATCATCTTTCTAGGCTCTTTGCTCTTGATTCTCAACATAAAACTAGCTAAAAGCCCCCAACAATAGCCATGTCACCACCTCGACGTTTGACTGCCTTGAAATTTTGTCCCACCATTAACCTCAGTCTCAGGCAAAGTCTCTGGACATGAGCAAAATGCAGACAAACTTTCTGCCAAGTGATAACACACATCATATGGAGGCCAGCACCCAGTGCAGTTCTTTATCCCAGCGGAAACCTGAGCCAGGTCTACCATCAGGATTTCTATCAGCCTTCTGGTCTCTTCTGAGCTCTGACTAGAATCTCCCATACAGAACAGCCTAAGGCATTCCAGTGCTACTCTTTTAGGTGACATCTCTAAACCTTTCCAAACTCTTCTGTTTTAATTACTTTTCTCGAATTGCTGAGGCAAAATACCCAACACCCAAAATTAAAGAAGAAAAGTTTTATTTAGCTGTTTGTGGAATTTTCAGTCCATAATCAGGTGGGTCCAAGGCAGGGTGGCCTGGCACAGTTCAAGGTGGCAGAAGACAGCAAAAGGGGGAAAGCAAGCCTCTTTCTCCTTTATATTGTATGCTAGCTATCTGCCCACACCATCCCTGCCCTCCTCTTCCACAAGCTCGGGATGTTTACAAAGTAAGTACATTAGCCCCCTGCTAAGTTAAACTTCTAAACTTCTCATGTTGACACAATATTTCAACCATTACAGTATTTTCCAATCCATTTATGTTTGTCCCCTCAATTTCCTATTAAAAGTCTCTCCTAAGCATTTCTCTGAAGACCTGGGACAGTGGTGATGAACATACAGCATATGTGCCACAGTAGGCTGTTTGTTATCATTGAAAGCTCTAGCACTGACCTAGGAGGTTCTGTTATTTTTGGTGTCAGGAATGTCAGGAAAACGCCGTTGTCAGAATGCTAGGACTTTCTTATGGCAGGCTGCAGAAAATTAGAGGGGCTTAGGGTATGTTGACTTTACAATATTCCTGACAGAGAGCCAGCAGGATATAGCAGCAAGTGTCAAAAGTCTGGAAACTGTCACAGAGCTTTCCCATGCCGGCTGTGTATGAAGTCTTCCTTCACAGTTATCACCTGTGACCTCCAGGTGCAAGGCCAGAGCACTGTGCAGGGATGCATGTCCTTAGTGGATGGCAGCTGTCTTACTTACTCCTTGCTGAGACTACATACCTGATGCTCAAAATTAAGGAAGGAAAGTGTTATGGTTGATACATTGTGTCAACTTGGGGAGTCTAGAGGTTTGGCTGAGTGACTCAGCAGGAAGCCAGGGTGCTTACTTGATATACATCTTGAGCCTGTGGAAGAGGAGGGCATGGAGATTCTGTGAGTGTTACATGCCCCCTGGGTGGGGGTAGCCTGTGTACAAGGGAAGGGAAGGAAAGAGGCTGCTTGCTGCCATTTCTCCCTTTTGCTGGTTGTTTTTGCTGTGTTGTGCTGCCATGAACCGTTTGTCCTTTGCCATGTGCCACTCTGCCTCTGAGCCAGCCAAGTGTGGGCTGAAACCTCCACAAACTGTAAGCTAGATAAACCTTTCCTGCCTTCATTTTGGGCATTGGGTATTTTGTCTCAGCAACGAGAAAAAAGTAACCAAGACAGAATTTGGTACCAGAGGAATGGGGTCATTGTTGTGACTATACCTGACCATGTGGTTCAAGAGCCTTTGGAAATTGCTTGTGGGAAGTGTTTGGAAAGGTTCGGAAATGGAACGCCTTAGGCTGTTCTGTCTGGGAGATTCTGGTCAGAGCTCAGAAGACCAGAAGGCTGATAGAAATCCTGCCAGTAAAGACCAGGCTCAGGAGGTTTCTGTTGGGAGGGACTGCATCAGTTGTTGGACTCCAGATGATGTATATTATGGCTTGGCAGAAAGTTTGTCTGCATTTTTCTCGTGTCCAGAAACTGCCCAAAACTGAGATTAAGGGTGGCAGCAAATTGCTTAATCTGGCAAAATAAATTTCAAGGCAGTTGAATGTTGGGGAAGTGGCATGGCTATTGTTGGGGGCTTTTAGCCAGATTTATATTGAGAATCGAGCAAAGAGCCCAGCAGGATGATTTAGCTCCCCTGAACTGGAGCTCCATCCTTGTGGAAAGGATGTTTTCATGTGCATGTGTTTCAGCTGTCACCTTGTGTGTACCTCTGAAATTTTGGAACAAGCACACTATTATTGATATATATTGCGTTGTGTCTGAACCAACATTTTCTTTGATCATTTTAACACCATGACCAGGCTGCTTAATTTTCTGACAATAGTGGCTCTGCTGCTGGAGTAAAGGGCACTAGGCCCTTACTGCCTAGGCATCAACTGTGGTGCTTGATGGGCCACAGGGCACCATCAACAGGTCATTTTGTTCCTTTAGAAGCAGACACAGGACATGCAGCCATAACTTGCAATCCTCACTTCTTTTAGTCCAGAAATAAGAGACGAGTCTCTGTTCCCTTAAAAAGCTGAAAATACTATTGAACAACTACATTCACAAGCCCTGATGAAATTTAGAGTATTTGTTAGCTCCACTGTTTTGAAAATATTTTTGATTAATAATTTCCTTCAGTCACTACTCAGACCTCAGGCTTAGACAAGTGCACAGCTGATCATTGAGTAGGTTGTAAGACCATCAAGATCCACAGTTCTGGCTGAAGAAAGAGACACCAGAGCTAGATCTGAATCCATGTGTCCACTTCTGGCTTGTGCTGCCTTCTTGCCCCAGGACTCCTGGAGTCCTGTGCATGTGGGAGACAGAGGCTCGGCCAAGATCCTAACTTGTTCATATCCCATGGCCTCATCAATCTGTTACTGCCTTTTACCTTTGGCTTTGAACTTCCTGGCTACTTTCTTTTTTTTTTTTTTTTTTTTTTTTTTTTTCTGTCCCCAAAATGACAGTCACCGTTCCAGGACCTCATTTTCCGACTTAGGAAGGAAACAGTGGCCAGTGTTTTGCCATGGCTCACTTCCATTGCCAGGGATGGGAGGCAGGATGGAGGCTCTGGCCAAGTGCTACTATTTGTCACAGCCCAGGTAAGCATGACCTGGTGAGCAGGTCAGTATCTTATCTTCATACCTGAATCCATGCTTGAGAAAGAAAAACAACATCAGTAATGAATCCTAGCTTTTATCCATGTAATACATTTAAACATTTCATATATCTAAGGAGGACTGAGCCTCAGGAAGATCCCACTGCCCCTTGGTTCAAAATGAGTTTGCCATGCCTGCCTCTCTGTTCCTGGGATGGAAGCTGCCATGGTGTCTGTGGCTGTCATGACAGAGCAGACTTGGCCTGGCATTTCCCACTTGGTGGCTGTCAGTCACTGGACATCTGAAGCCACCAGAAGCCAGGACATGGAGAAAACTTCACCACTCAGAATATCTCTGAGCCCCCTGGAAATCAACCTTAGAACATGAAGGTTGTTTAGTGGCAGATGCCAGGATGTGCACCTTGTGCTAAGGGTTGAAGTGAAGTATGAACTAGGACACCTGGCCCTTCACATGTTGTCCCAACAGGGAACAGCAAAGTGCAGTGGAGCAAAGTGGTGCTCCCTCCACCTGGGCACGTGTGGAATGTATGCAGGGGTGGCATTCACCTTACCCGCCACTGGAGAATTCGCCCCTGTGTCCAGGTATGAGGACACCTTGAGGACCCAGCAGTGGTCAGGGACCTGGACTCTGCGGGAATGCTAAGGACATGTTGGCAGCAGCTGGAGGGTCAGTCCGCAGTCGGCTGGCTCTAAGGCAGGGTGGCACAGGAGCGGGGCTTGGCAGAGAAGAAACTGCTCGTGACACGGCAACGGAGGAGAGAGCGGTCTCTTGTTGCTGTCCTCACTCTGCCGGGCTCTAACACAGGTACGAAGCCCCACCTGCGGTGAATAACTGAAAAATGTAGGACGTGCCCACCAGAGGTCAGAGGGAGCAGGTCATCGGGGCCTGTGGACCTCACTCCAGAAGGGAGGGTGCAGAGGAGTGCAGAGCCAGCCGCGGGGATCCACCTCCTGGTCCTCAGCTTGGGCGGGGAGAGGGTACTGGAACAGCCGCAGTCAACAGGGTCTCCCTCAGCCCCGCCTAAAGGGAAAGGCAGATAAAAACAAGGCAGGAGAGGTAGGGCAGCAAGACAGGAAGGAAGATGATTGAAGGATTTGTTCCCCCAAATAAACTCTTTGGATTTTAACCATAAGTATACACATCCCTATATATATCCACAATTCAGGGGTAAAAGTGTTGTATTTCATTTAGACTCCAGAAGTAAGCTTTGGGCCTGGACATGGGACGCCCCTCAGAACCAAAGTCTCCCTGTGGGACAAATCCAGGCCAGTACGTTGTCGTGTGTCATTTGGGGGGGCAGTGAATGGGGGATCTAATCTGTTGTTCTGGCAAAACGGCTCTAAATTAAGTCTAGAACATGGAGTCCTGGCAGAGGCGGCGATGCCACCAGCAGAGGAGGGGGCGCTCGTCGTCCCTTTGCTCTACTGTCACTGCTCACGGTGGTATTTTGTGGAGGAGACCTGAGAGCGCCATCAAGGACCTGACTTCCCAGGAGCCCCAAGGCCTTCAGCCCCTCAGGAGGCCGCTGTTACCTCAAGCACCCCAAGGCATCGCAAGGGGAGTCTCAGCCCTCCTAGCCACACAGGGCTCACTCGGCAGTGCTGCTAAGCCATGTTGAGGGCCTTTAGGTCACAAAACAGCAGGACAAATGCAGACCTATAAATCGAAGGCCTTTACCAATAGGTGATGTAGGAGCTATGATGTGCAGCTGGAGTTTTCAGATCTAAAAGAAATATATGAGTAGAACTAAGAAATGCTTCCACCCAGGTTACCAGCTGATCAAAATCATATCAACCCTGGTTTAACAAATGTAATATATATTGTTGTCTGTGTACAATAATTTAAGAATCTTTCATTGGCCAAGAAAAAAAAAATATGCTCTTATTGGTGAGTCCATATCTTTAATCAACACTAATCTACCTCCAAGTGATAAAAATTTGTTTATTGAAAAGTGAGAATTTAAGCCAGGCATGGTGGCACACGCCTGTAATCGCAGCACTCGGGAGGCTGAGGCAGGAGGATTGTTGTGAGTTTGAGACCGGCCTGGGCTACAAAGTGAGCTCTAAGCCCGCCTGACCTGCATAGTGAGACCCTGTCTCAAGAAGACAAAAAACAAAACAGCAACAACAAAACAAAGTTTGCGGTAGGGTGAATGAAGATTGCCTCAGGCAAAAGCTGAATTCTTTTTTTCATTATTAAATTCTGTATTTATTATAGTTAAAACAATTTGTGGATTAGATTTTTGTTTTATTTTCTAGTTTGCTTAAGTTTATTGCTACAGTTTAGGTATACACAGTGACCACATTCATTGCAGAGGATTCGTATCTGTAGGTGATAGAGCTTTATTCTTTTTTTTCTCCATTCTCCTCCTCCTTTCAAATTCCCTTCCCCTCCCTGTTCACAAAACTGTTTTCATTTTATCCTTCTTTTCTCATTTTTTTCTTTCTCTTCCTTCCTTTCTTTCTGCCCCTCCCTAGTTCCCTTTTTCTCTTGGACAGTTTCTTCCTATTTTACAATATCTATTGTACATTTTTGTTCCTATTTACATTTTCAGTTTTTCACACCAGAGAAATAATGTGGTATTTATACATGTGTCCAACTTATTTCACTTATAACTATGGGCTCAAGGTCCATCCATTTAGTTATAAATATCTCAATTTTGCCTTTCTTTATGGCTGAGTAATACTTCATTATATATAAGAGAACACATCTTTTTTATCCACTCATCAGTTGATAGGCATTTGTGTTGCTATTACAAACTGTGCCTATATCAACATGGGTGCGCCTATATTGCTGTGGTATGATGCTTTTAATTCTTCTGGGAAGATACCCAGAAAGAGAATAGCTGGGTCAAACAGGACCCTAATCCTATTTTTTTAGGAATCTCACACTGATTTCCACAGTAATTGTGCCAGTCGACACTCCCACGCACAGTGGAGAAGGGTTCTTTTCTCCCCACAGCTCCCGCGGCATTTGTTATTGGTTGTTTTCTTGATAATAGCCATTCTTTCTGAAGTGAGAAGGAATCTCAGCATTGTTTCAATTTGCATTTCTCAAATGACCAATAATGTTGAACACTTTTTCATATATTTATTTGCCGTTTGTACTTCTTCATTTGAAAAGTGAATTCATCTCAGAGGCCTATTTTTTAATTGGGTCTTTGAATTTGGAGGGTCTGATGTTTTTCAGTTCTTTGTATGTTCTAGATATTAGTCCTTTATCTGAAGAACAGCTGGCATAAATTTTTTCCACTCTAGGGGTTGTCCTTTCACTTCACTGATTTTTTTTGGCTCTGTAAGAGCTTTTTAATGAGATCCCAGTTGTTGATTCTTTGTGATAGTTCCTGTGCAATCAGGGTTTTGTTCATAAAGTCTTTGCCTATACCTATGTCTTCCAGAGTTCTACCTATTCTATCTTCCAGCAGATTTAATGGTTTCCATTTTAATATTTAGGTCTGATTCATTTCAATTTTAGGTTAGTGCTTCTGAGCAACAAGGCCAAGTCAGGGGGCAACATAATCCCTGACTTGGGATTATACTATAAAGCTACTGTGATAAAAACAGCATGGTACTAGCAAAAAAAAAAAAAACAGACCTGAGATTAAAAGATGCAGAAACAACTCCAAATGCACTCAACTACCTGACCTTTGACAAAGGGGCCAAATACCTTCACTGGAAGTTTAGCCTCTTTAATAAATGGATCTGGAAAAACTGGCTTTCTACATGCTGAAGATTAACACTAGACCCATGTCTATCACAAAAGCTGAAGTCTTGGTAGAAATACGGCAAACTAAATTTACAAACACAAAATTACTTCTGGGCTACTGTTGTTAAATGTGCATTTTAACTGAATCCATTTAAGTAGAACAGATCAAAACAATGCGAAGTGTGCATGTGATATTCTAAGGAACAGGCTCATAAACTGCCATGCAGGCATCATCACAGGGTTGAAAGAGGAAACTAAGGCCCACCTGGAGGCGCTACACAGTTCTGGAGGTTGTCACCAGCCTGATGGGGCTCTAGCAGGCAGTGGCAACCTGAGGAAGGAGGATGATGGGTGGGCTCCAGGTTGGCCAGTCTGGAAATATATGGATTCTCATCCTCCTTCCAAGCTGAAGCCCCTGCCTCGCAGCCCAGCTAGATCCCTTTGGGCCTCAGTCCTTAGCTTTTCAGTTTTGGGGCCTCTCCGAGTCTTCAATGCCCGCTCAGTCCTCAGGCATGAAAAACCCCCAAGGGTCATGGTGGGCAGTGGGCTAGTGTCCTGTGCTACAGAGCATGGCTTTCAGGGTTGGCAGAACACGGTAGAGCCTGACACCCTCTTTCTTTCCTCCCTGACCTCATCCTGCATTGTCTGGAAGCAGCTAGGCTGGTCGTTTGCCTGAGGGCACAGGGAATACAAACCAGGCCATACTGGGCAGAGGAGTTGGAGACCCCTGCCAGAGTATGCAGCCACCCAGAATCCACACACTTATCTCATCACTGCAATGTGGGAATCGGACTGGCACCCCAATACAGCCTGGGGCTGCCACCCAGTGTCCTCATGGCAGAGACCTTTTCCTGGCTCACCCTCTGGAAATAGTGCTAAAGAGGACCCTGTGACATGATCTGACCAGGGCTGCTGACAGCAGACCAGGAAGTAGTGACTCTTAGGTGGTCAGAGTAACTCAGAGCTGGTAGGACATGGACTAAGGACCAAGAGAAGGGTTGCTCTGAGCTGAGGTGACTGTTTTGCCAAGACAGAACTTAGACACATTGGTTTTTCCATGTGTATTGTGGTTAAGAAATAAAGCCAGGGGACAAAGATATGTCACTGATTTTTTTAATGATTGTATGTAATGGTTTGACCACAGCTATAAGAACAAGCAGAAAAACCTAATTTTACAACAACGCCCACATCGCCACTGCTGATGGTTGGGAGTTATGCTGAAAAGCAAGCACAAATCATTGGGGTTTTTTTTAAAAGGCCTTTAATGACTTTAGCTCACAAAGACTAAAAATTTTAAGTACAGTCATATTTTCAGTGGATTGCTTTATAATAAAAATTAAATGAACTAAATACTGTAGATAGCATTGTATATATTTTAAAACAGCTTTAAACTAGGCAAGTATGCAATTAGAAAACCATGACTTGAAAGTCATGAGATGAGCGACCTATGGATAGCGCGCCAGGGGGACCAGCACAGGAGCCGGGGGAAGCCGAGGACACAGCCCACACCAGCAGCTTCCAAGGGGCCCCAGGGACCCCATCCCTCTTGGCAGCAGCAGTGGGGAGGCTGGCTCAGGCATTTCCAGATGAGGGCAACCTGTGATAACTGGTTTTCTGGAGGCTACTATGATTTTCAAGAACAGAACCTATAAAAATCATAGAGAAAATTAAAAATGGGCTTCATTAGAATGTTATTTGGTGACATTAGAACCTGGATGCATGGTGTGGGTGGCAAAATCCATGACTGCCTTTGTGGCCAGTGCTCGACACCCACACCCGGGACTCAGCAGTGGTTTGGACGGACACGGTGTTGTGGCACTATCTTCCGCAGTAAGGGAAGTGCTGGAACATCTGAGGAACAGTGCAGAGGTCCCAACCAGACACTCGGTTGAGCTGGAAGGGAGGGTCGTTCTGTGTGTTCTCTCACCCTTGGCAGCACTGAGCAGGTTTCCAGTCTGAAGGACTGCAGAGTGTCCTGAGGGATGATGTATGATCCTGCCCATTCCTGGCCAGTTCCAGCTCCACAGCCATGGTGGTCACCACGCCGCAGAGTCCTCTGCTTTGCTGTTTTAACAACATGAACTCAGGCCTCTCACCAGGGCCTTTGCTGTGCTACAGCAAGACGACAGCTGGAGTCAGCCCTTTCTGCTGACTAAAATGTAACTGTCCAACTGGGTATTTCTAAAATGGGTAAAGAGGGACCATTTAATGGCCACTAAAAAGCTGAGAGGTTCTTAAGTTTTTACAGCAAAGAAGCAACTCTCAGTTGCGGACTAGATGCTGGTCATAAACTTGCTTGCTTGTTCAGACTTTTTTCTCTTGTGTTACAATATCAGTATTTAATAGGAAAATAAACTACATAGACTTTATAGGCATCCATTTGCAAATTTCCTTACAAAAGAGGACAAAGCTGCACATAGGCATTCACAGATTCTATACCATTTCTGTTAAAATTGGTATCATTATACATTATATTACAGTATCAACAATGCTTTGTTCTACCCATTGGGTAGGATATGTGCATGATATATCCAACATATATACAGCACCTGACAAACGAGAAAGGACAGACCCTAGAGAAGCACCATCATCAGTGAGGCACACTGGGGTGGTAGGGAGGGGTGGCAGTGGGGCTCAGTTCCCGTGGAGCTCAGGGTGGAGGGGGGGCACCTGTGAGTTCAGGGCAGCTCTGGCCCGCACTGGTACTGATCTCATCACACAGACCGCAGCCCACACTGAGGAGCAGGGCAGGAAGACAGTCCTGCTGGCCCCAGCCCTGACCTGGAGCCAAAAGCTTTGAGTGTTACATGCCAATTCTAGCAGAGGTGGCTGTCAGTGGCCAGGCCACATCCCTGCTCTCTGGACAGCTCTGGGGTGGACAGTAGGCCTTCCAGGTTAAGCCAAGGAGGCACCAAGCTGCTGGGAGTCCTCCTGTGCCATGCGGGGGCAGGCCAAGATCCTAATGGGTGTCCGGGGAGCACACATCAGACACCAGCCCTCACACTTCGAGGGGATGCTGCTCCCTAGCCAGGGTGTTGACTGCAGTAGTATTTTTTCCTGGGAAGGAAAGGACGTGGCCTGCAGGTCAGTATGGGCTGGCAGAGCGCTGGTACCTCAGGAAGGCTCAGTCTCAGCTGCTGTCACAGCTCCCATTACTTACAGCAGAACACAGAAAGGTGATGAGAGCAGGCTCACCCCGTTGTCTTCCCTCACCCGTGGCTGTGCTTTGGAAATTTTATGAAAAAGGAATGGTACAGAAGAAGTGTCAATCCTGCTGCTCAATGCATCTCAGCACGTCTACACTTTGGTAAGCACTTGGCCAGGGACACTCCCCAGAAACTCCAAGCCAGGGTCCCCTGAGTGGGAGCCAATCCTGGGAGCCAAAATGTGGTAAGTTTTCTTGTCAGAGCATCCCAGCAAGTGCTTTCCTTCAGGCACCTCATTCTTAGGGACATGAAACTCAGGTGAAGGCTGCTAGGCCTCCTTGCTCCACACAGCAACCCCAACTTCCCTGTTGGTCCCAGCTTTCTCTGCTGCCCAGTGGCTCTTGTGGGCTGGTGTCTGCAGGGCGGAGGGCACAGCACACTTTATCTAGGTGATAGGACAGAAAACAGATCTATTTTCTAGGTGCACGATCCATCTCACAATCTTGTCACTGAGTCAGCCTCATACTTGGGCAAATGTATCCATTGATGGGGTTCCAGCCCTGCATACTGGGGTCAAGTGTGTCAGGGCACCCCTACTGCCATTGTCTCAGTGACAAGAGCCCTTCACACACCTGTTGCATGGAGTCATCTTGACTGGCACCTGTCACGCTGCCCAGACCTCTGCTCTAAACCAGCCCTAGGTCAGGATCACAACTCTTGCAACACTAGAACAGAGGGTACCAGCCTGGACCACACCCAGAAGAGCTACTGCATTACAGAGGCCCAGCCTCAGGGACCTTTCCAGGCTACTCTTGCTGTGGGTCTTTAAACAACTAATGACCTAAGAGGCAATGGGGTAGCTGTATGGGGAGAGACTTCTCAGGGACTATAAAAGTGACTTGAACGAAATGCCTGCTTGCCAATACCCCAGACATCCATGAAATGTTGGTGGGTTGCAGAGTCAGACGGAACTCCAGTCTCAGTTACCAGTCTCAGCAGGGAGCCTGTTGGGGACACAGGACAGTGAAGACAGCTCCGCTGTTCCCCTACTGGCAGGCAGGACAGGGAGTGAAGACCTCACCTGTGTGCCAGGGACACTGACCATCTTCCAGCCACTTCCCCACCAGAGAGCCCGTGGTCACTTCTGCCTTGAGCACAGGGCTCTCCTGGCAGCACCAAACTGAGCCTCAGCTTCCCTCGCGTCCCTTACCTAAAGCCCTGCTAAGCAGAATCTCAGCCTGATCCTCCTCTCTGACTCTGGCTGCAGATGCTGCTGCTGTGTGTGGGTGAATCTCATAGCGATATCATCCCCATGACCTGCTACCAGGATACACACCAGGACGAGGGATGGGGCCAGACAGGACCTAGGCTCCCACCAGCCCCGGAAGAGTCACCTCCAGGAACACTGACAGACGGACAGATATCTACCGTTACTGGCCAGGGGACGCTGCACAAACTGCGTCGCCAAGTCACCACTCTGGTTCTCCTGTCCCATGCGGAGTCTGGAGAGCCCCTGCCAACCCTGGTGCAGGCTCTGCCAGACTTGCTGCCCTTCAAAGCAGCGCTCACACTTGCTGGGTTTATTTCCACTGTACTTAACACTTGATGTTTCAAACATTCCGAAGCTGAAAATAAACACAACAGTTGGGTCGGGCTTTCGGTTGCACCTGCACTGTGTGCTGCCCTCTGTCCGATGATGGCCCGGTTGCTCAGCCAGTGAGCACTCTCTGGTGCTCTCTCTGGTACCCCCCCTTCCCCACTGTGGGGCAGGTCCACCATGGGGCTGTACACGAGGTGCTGTGAGACACTAGTAACTGCTGGGCACGCTCACCCCAGCCCCGCCAGCGCCCGGCCCAGGGTGGCTTGGCCTGCGGCGGAACCGACCCCGCCCGAATCGCGCAGCCTATGGAGAGGGGCGCACCACCTCGCAGAGCCGGCTCAGTCTCAACAGCACACCAGCCCCGCCCTGGGCCGCCCTCCGGAAGTGAAGTTAGGGACCCGGGGCGCTCCTGTCTGCTCTAGTCAAATCGGGAGGGAGGCAGGGCCCCCGCCGGCTCAGGCCGGGCCCCCGGACCTCCGGTCCTGGCCCAGTGCGCGACCTGGGCTTCCCGTCGCCTCGCTGTAGGGCGGCGGCGGCGGCCCAGCCCCGCGAACCCCGCCGTCGCCCCCGCCTGGCCCACCAACCACTCGGGCGCAGGTGGCGCTGACCCCGGCACGGCTGCTGGGCGGGCACGGGCGCGCGGACCCGGCGAACACTGTACGGTTGGGCGGCGCGCGCACCGACTCGCGGCTGAGCTCGCGCTGCTGCTCCGGGTCGCGCAGGCGCAGCACGCGGGCGCCCAGGTGCTGCGGCTCCTCGCCGTCCGCCAGAGCGATGGTGGGCGGCAGGTCCAGCTCCGGCCGCGCGTAGGACAAGGCCGGGGCCGGCGCGGGGCGTCCGAAGCGGTCCCGCGGCACAAAGGCGACCTGAAGGGACACAGGAGAGCCGTGGTGACAGATGGGGGCGGGGGACCTGGGAACTGAGGGGGACAGGCAGATGGGAGCAGGATCGCGGGGGACACACGGACAGACGGGGTACGTGGTGTCTGGGAGTAGACCGGAGATACATTGATATAGGGGGTGCAGGGGGTGTTGGGGGGCCAAGGGACATGATCAGGGCCGCCAGGAGTGTCCAGGCCAAGGTCCCCCGCAGCACTCAAAATGGGGAGGGGCTCTGAAGCTAGCTTTTTGTAAGAAACCAGAAAAACGGGCCCCCTCTTTTTCTTTGTGGTTTCTAGATTGACAGTTACTTTGATACTGGATAAAGTTTCCTAGATTTACTTTTCATCCTCAGCCTAAGAGGTGACTTGCATCCCGAAGTATGGTGGTAGATCTGTTCCCCCAGCACAGGCCGGCAGCATCTCCCGAACACCACCTTCCAGGAGGCCACACAAGTGCGCACAGACGGCCCCAGACGCCTAGGACTGTTTTCAGCCTAAAGGCAAATCGCCCGTCTCAGTACTGAGGGATGGATCCGGGCTACACACGAGTTCTGACGCAGTCCTGACATAGGGATTCATTCATACCCCCACTGGCCCCTGCGTTAGCAGCTTCTGGGCTATCACTAGTCTCGGTTTGTTCTCTGTGGGAGTTTAGGTACACATGGGGTCCCTTCCCTGGGGTCTCTTACCACTCACCCCTCTTACCTCTGAGGCCCCGGACCGCAGCACAGCACCATCTGGAGGCCACAGGCACCCTTCCTGGGCACAGAAACAGGCGTTAGTTTCATTTCCTAGCAGCAGCGTCCAAACACACCAGCCCTTGCTTTCCAAAACAAGGACGACAGGGCTGCAGTGATTGGCCGGCCTGACACCTGTGGCGCACAGCATGGTCCCTCTGGGCTGGAACATCAGCTTAGCGGGTTGTGACAGGGGCCCTGGGCTGATGGCAGTGAAGCAAACCTGCATCCTCATGTGCTTCCGTCCAGTCACGCTGCCCTCACACCCTACATGCTGCTGCCTTCCCCTGGAGAGCTGAGCTGCCAGTGCCTGCTGCTACCTGTGCCCGCTGCCATGCATTTTGGGGGGAATGCATCCTTCAGGCTGTATATTTATAACTAGATCTTTAAAAACTCAGATCAGCCAGGCATGGTGACACATACCTGTAATCCCAGCACTGGGGGAGGGGAGGACTGAGACAGGAGGATCGTAAGTTTGAGGCCACCCTGGGCTACATAGTTCAAGGCCAGCCTGAACTACAGAGTGAGGCCCTGGCTCAAAACAAAAAACAACAAAAAAATTTCAAACCTGGATTATTTAGAAAGGATGAACTATGTGTCTTCAAGCATGGCCGTGCTGAGATGAACGGTGGCCCAGCCTTACTCCAGGGAGGACTCAACATGTGCTGCCCTCAGGCCAAAGCCACACAACACCCCTGTCCACACATGCATTTCCTGGCTTCCACAAACTTGTGCTTCTGTGCGCTCTAAGGGGCGGGCTAACAGCAGACCAGTGCATCCAAACTGTTAGTTGCTGCACAGGGTGTGGGCTCTTCTCACAGTCCCGGATGCAGCCAGGAGCAAGTCGAGTAACCCAGATGGCCAGACTGATCCAGACTGATGGGGCTATGGGTGGAACAGTCACATCATTTGACATCTACTTGCTTGATATCTTTTTTCAACTGTATCTGCTCTAGAGTCACTAGCCATTTCTTTCAGTATGGTCACCATCTCTGTAGTTATCTGAGAAATTGTTTCTGATTTGATTGTTTCTATAACTTCTTTCATCTGCTTTGTTACTTCTACTGTTACCATTTCAGAGAGTCCAGGTGGTTTGCTTTCAAACTGTTCCACTCATCACCCCCTGGGTTTACCTTTGTTGAGCTGGAAGTTTAGGGTTGCATCTTGCGTAAGTGTCTTCTCATTGTCTTTATTTTTAGTTTAATTCCTGGGTTGGTGCTTGTAAACTGCCTACAGTAAGTAGCTTTATTGCTTGTATTTAGAACCCTTAGGAGATGACTACTTTTCAGAGATGTCTTCCAGCTATAGTTGGCTTTTGGGTTTCGAGTCTGTTGCAAGGCCCTACCTCTTCAATTGATCGGGGATGAGAAATTGCTGCCTACTTGGTCCAGACGCTGGTTCTTTGGCACTGGCCTACAGTATTTTTTATGACCTTTAGGCAGTCTCAATCTTGGTACAGCATCAAACACGGCCCAGAAAATGACAAACTGTGGTTAACTATTAACTTGCCACCTTTAACTGTATTCACTCAATTTGTGGTTATATATAACAAAATCTGAAACAATCCAGAAAATTATATACAGTAAGTAAGCCCTTGCTATGATGATTTTACCCTTGGGGGGAATGTAAAAGGGGTTGGAAGAAAAATAGAGAAATGGACAAAGAAAGAACACAAAAACTTTAGGAAACTGGTTAA
This sequence comes from Dinomys branickii, assembly GCA_004027595.1. Taxonomy (NCBI): domain Eukaryota; kingdom Metazoa; phylum Chordata; class Mammalia; order Rodentia; family Dinomyidae; genus Dinomys; species Dinomys branickii. The sequence goes on along the minus strand of PVLD010004835.1, from coordinate 72,825 downwards.
GATGACAGAAGGGAAAGAGAGAAGGAAGAAATAAAAATAAGAATAGAACAACAACAAAAAAACTACAATGTTCATACTCGTGCAAAAACAAGAAACAAAACCAAAACAAGAACATAAATAAGAAAAAAAGACCACTTCAAGGCATGTCTCTGCTGTCACAAAGTGGGTGGACAGAGTCCAGATGCATGTGGATTAACCCCAGCAAGCCAGCTGTAGCTATGGCCAGATAGTGGATAATCTCAACAATCTGCACCTTTAGTTTCACTGAAGCTCAGGCTGGTTTCTGGCTGTGAAGCTGGAACCCAACTTGTTCAGCCTGCAACACTCCCTCTGCCTCTTGCTGGCTTGAACTTGCCAAGGTAACGCTGGAAGCAGCTCTGTGGAGCCAGGTTGAAGCTGCTCTGAGTTCTGAGCTCAGCTGGCCCCTCTCCAAGATGTCTGCCAGCCAATCACCCTCTCCTGGGGGACGTCCGAACCCAAATAACACACCAGCCTCTGTAGTCTGCTAGGTCCACTGCTCAGTTCCACTGGTGCATTTCTCTGTGGAGGCCTCTGGGGTCTCCAGTTGTCACCGTGTATCTGCAGGTCCTGGCTGCAGGACACTCTTCCGCAGTGAATCAGGGCTCAGGCAGAAAGTGCCACTTGCCACCTCCTTCATCTGCACTGAGGTCTCTTTGCTCTCCCCATGGGCTTCAATTCTCACTTCAAATCATTGCTGGTCCCTGGGAACCCACTCTCCCCTTTTTCTCTTCTCCTGTTGCTGTATTCCAGTGTCTGGACACCAAACCTCAGAGAGATGGTTTCTCTGCTGTTCCTCACTCCACCATCTTCCCAGAAGTCGACAGTGCTGTTCTGCTTTGGTGCCAATATCCTAGACAACCCAGGCCCAGGGCACCCAAATGCTGGCTGCTTGTTAGAAGGCTCTTCTGAGTCTGGACCTTTCTGCCTGCCTCTAGCATGTGCACATCCCTTACATCTTTGCTTCCTTTAAATAGCCTGGGAGAACTTCCCACAACTCCAATCTGATTGACACTACAGTGTTTGCATTAAAGAGAAAAATCCTGATCTTCCAAATGCTCACCTTTCTTAGGCCAATAATCTGGATGCATCACATGCAGATCTGGGTGCAAGACTTCCCTTTTCTGTCTCTGGGGTGGGGGATAGGAAATACTCCAAAGCGATGATGTGGGAAGTGATGGAGTCATGACAGCAGTGCCCTCATAAGAAGAGTAGGAAGGGACAGAGAGCCCAGATGTTTTCCCACCCTGCAAGGGTCACAGGAAGTCACCACGTGCAGCCAGAAAGGGCCCTCATCAGAGCCCACCACTTCCAGCTTCCAGGACCGCGAGAGACAAAGGTCAGCTGTTTATAAGCCATCCCACCTGCAGCACTTGGTTATAAAAGCTAAGACACAACTTTGTATTTTAGAACTCTTACACTTAAATTTTGTAGTTTCTAAACCTTATGCTTAGATTTTTCATCCATTTTGAGGGTCTTTTGTTTTTGTTTTTTGAGACAGTGTCATGTCTCAGGATTGCCTTAAACGCATGGCAATTCCCCTGTCTCAGCCTCTTTGAGTGCTGGGATTACAGGTGCAGTTTTGAGGTATTTCTTGTAATCACTGCTGTAAGAGAAGGATCCTATGTTATCCTTTTGCATGTGGATTTCCAATTTCCTCAGTGCCATTGTGAAGGCTGTCTTCTCCCCATGGGTCTTCACAACCTTGCTGACAATCCTTTGGTCATAAATGCAAGGTTGATTTCTTGGCTGTCCATTCTGCCCCACTACCTGTGCCTGTCATTATGCCAATACCAAACTTTCCTGAACACTACTCAGTAGTAAGTTTTGAAATCAGGAATTAAGAGCCCTCCAACTTTACTGCTCTTTTTTGAAATTATTTTGTCTCTTCAGGGTCCTTAGAGATAACATATAATTTCCATGATTTATTTTTTGTCATTTTGGAGACAAGGTCTCACTATGCACTTCAGGCTGGCCTTGAGCTCACTTTGTAGCCCAGGCTGGTCTCAAATTTGCAACGATCCTCCTGCCTCAGCCTCCCAAGCGCTGGGATTACAGGCATTCACCACCATGCCCAGCTCCATGATGTATTTATCAATTTGTGAAAGAAATATTATTGGGTTGTACACTGATTTGGGTACTGACATCTTAACAGTAATAAGGTCCAATCTATAAGTATGGAGTATCTTGCCATTTATTTGTGTCTGCTTTAATTTTTGGCAATATTTTGTAGTTTTTAGTGTACAAGTCTTTAGTTTTCTCAACTTTATTTCTAAACACAATACTCTTTTCCAGGCTATTGTAAATGCTTTCCTAATTTCCTTCTAAGATCAGATTGCCATTGTTAGTGCAAAGAAATGTAGCTGATTTTTGTATGCTGAGTACGATCCTGCTTCTGTGCTGAAACTATTAGTTTGTGACCGTTAGTCCTGATATATCAACTTGACCTGTTTAAGAAACATGCAGCACCTAGAAAGGTACACTTCTGGCAGGTCATGGGGCAGGACAATGGGTGCTATATCTGGTTCCTTGCTGCCCTGCATCCTTCTGCTGTGAAGTTCCTGCCATGGACCCAGTAGTCAGGGACTAGGTCCCCTGAGATGCCTCCTCCTCCAAGCTGTGGGGTGGGGTGCTATGTTTGGCTACAGGAAAGCTGACTATTGCGGAGTTGTACCAGAGTTTTCTTTGTGCTGGTGGAATGTTCTGAGTTCTAAATATATGATCATAGCATCTACTAGTAGAGATAATTTTACTTTTTCCTTTCCCATCAGGAGTTTTAATTCTCTTACTGTTGTAGTTTGGGGCTTATTGCAAGGAGAAACAATATAATGCAGGACACATATTTTATAAGACTATTTATAATAGTCACCCCAAGAATCATATACAAGAGAGTGAAGGAAATCTGTCCACACACTATAGACCAGAAATCCAGCTGAGGGCCTGGATCCCACAACAGTGTCCAGCATGAGTTCAGCTGAAGATGTACAGCCCCTAACAATGCCTCCCACGAGTCCAGCTAGAGGCCTAGAGCCCATGAGAACATCTCATGCATGCCTATTTCATGCTGGCAAGACCCAAAGGTCAGTGGTGGTATCTAGAAAGTCTGTGCTGGCGGGATGAAGGATCTGTGCTAGCTGGCTGAGGGATCTACACTAGAGCTAGGAAGGGATGCTCAAAATAAGAACCAGAGCTCCCTTGAGAAGTACCACAGCCATCCTCAGCAACGGTGAGGTCCTGAGCTCCGATGATTAGGACAGTAAGTTCCCATCAGGAAAGCCAATGTGACAAACTTCTCCAGGAGACTGAGCTGTGCATCTTCTTCCCCTCTGGAGCCAAGAAGCGGTGCCCAAAGTGAGGACCAGAGCTCCCCCAAAGTAAGCCAAAGCCATTCCCAGTGACAAGGTCCCAAGCTCCTTAGGCAATGGGAACAGCTGAGTTCATCAGGAAAGCCGGCATGACAAGGTCCTCCAAGAGAACTAATAGCTGCTTAGAGCTTCTATCAGCTCCCAACTTCTTCTTCTCCAGCCTACTTCTTCTTCTCCAGTTCTGCCTCTTATGCTGCTGGCAACGATCCTCAGGTGGGCCTCCCACACCCAGCACCATGCTTACTCAGTTCAGCTGGGGGTTACAAGTTGACACCAGCTGTCAATCCACTACACTTACCTAATTGTTCTTGTCTGGGTGTTCCAGGAAACACCTAGAAATGGTGAAAGGAAGCGTCATTGTCCTGTTCCTCATCTCAGAGGAAAAGTTTTCAGTTGGTCACTACTGATTAGCATGGTAGCTGTGGGCTTCTCATAGATGACTTTATAAGGCTGAAGAAGTTTCCTTCCATCCTGCCTTGTGGAGCATTTTTATTATGAAGCGTGTTGAATCCTGTCAAATGCTTTTTCCGTATCAGTAAGATGGTCATGTGGTTTCCTTCTCCTGTTTCATTCTGTTAGTGGGTGTATGATAGCTTTTCATATACTGAACCATCCTGACATTCTGGAGTTAAGTCCCACTTGATCATGGTGTGTGATCCTTTTGATATGCTGCTTAATGCTATTTGCTAGTATATTGTTGAGAAATCTTCTTAAAGGATATTTGCCTCTGGTTTTCTTTTACTTTTGTGTCTTCATCTGGCTTTGTATTGGAACTCTGCCCTCAGAGAGTGAGTTAGGAAGTGCTGACAGCTCTCTGACATTTTGGAAGAGCTTGAGAATAGTTGGTGTCAATTTCTTAAATGTTTAGTAAGATTTCAACCATGATATCTCCAGCTCAGTGCTTTTGTTTGTTGGGAGGCTTTTAATTATTTGTTCAGTCTACTTACTAGTTAAAAATCTATTCAGATTCTCTACTTCTTCATGAATCAATTTTGGAAGAGTATTTCTAAGAATTTGCCCATTTCAATGAGGCTTCTGATTACTGTCTTCTCCTAGTCCTTTACATTTCTGCATCTCTGGTAATTTTTCACCCAAACTATATAACATTTCATACTGAAAGACCATCATCTGTGACCATGAGCTATGAGGGTTTTCCTGTGGGTGGAGGACTGGGGCCTCCTGCCATGTGCTGAACCAGAGCATGTGCTCAGGGAGGCGCAGACCTGCCTGGCACCGTCATGAAAGACACAGGCCACAGGGAACCTGGTCTATGATAAGGACAGATCGTTCTCTCTGACAGAAGGATGGCTGCTACCTCATCCTGCACCCCTGCCCGATGCAGCCCAGAGACAGGGCTGTGACAGGCATGGTGTGAAATGGCTTGCAGCTCTCTCTTAACTTTCCTAAAACAATCTGTGGTACGATGGTACAAATGCTTCCCTGAATAGCCTGAAGTGGGAATGTGAGACAAGGCAGCGCCCTGAGCTCACACAGGAAGGAGCAGGGGTGCCGCACCTCAACACTGACCTTGAGGACCTCAGAACATGGCTGGGGCCCCCCACACTCACAATCCAGGACACATGGCCAGCTTAGGAAAGCACCTGCCACCCTCCATGCACCTCAGGGTCCTGAACCCCAGGTGACACCTCTTTGGATGAGTCTTGACTACCTGTAACCCTGTCCCAAGGTCAGCCGAGCCCACTGCGGTCAGGGCTGATCTGTAGGCAGCTGTGGGGCCCACGGCCACCTCGGCCCTCTTGGCCACATGTTCCAGCCCCAGAGGCAAAGGCCTGGCCCCTGGGAGTGACCACACTGCAGGGGACACGGTAGCCACACCTGGCTAGCGCAGGACACACATCCTTGCTCTTCCCTGCCTGCTAGAAGGGTTCTCACATCCTCAGTGATACTGTTGCCCACTGTCTGAAACTGGGGGGCCCCTCTCCATCTGCTTTTCTCTTTATCCTCATGGTAGAGCCTGGGTGCCAAAAAATATCTTCCCAGGACAGCAGTAAGTAGCAGAGGCCTCCCAGGATGAAGGTCCACACAGAGGATACCCAGCCTGGCTCCGGTCAGCTGGCCGCAGGGCAAGGTGACCCGGTTCTTCACCCTGAGGCCAGGCCAGGCCAGGCTCCAGGGCTGTCTGCAGCCTAGGCTGTGAGCACTTTGGTCTGAGGAACACAGCTGCCAAGTCCCAGTCCTTTCCACCAGCCAGGGGACAAAGGAAGTGTCCTCCTTCCCGAGAGGGCCTGCATCCCGTGCAGCTGGGCAGCCTGGCTCTGTCTCCAAGCTGCTAAGGAAGGGTGCCCTGGGAGGCCCCTGGATTTCACCATGGGTTCCATCCCCACAGAAGCTGGTAATGAAGAATGCCTGGTGCAACTCTTTTGTTCATTTTTAATTGAAACTGCTGCTTTTATAAGTCAAAGCTGGCTGAGCACTCACAGCTGCACGTGGCTCGAACGAGTGCAAGCCCCTGTCCCTCTTCCGCTGCTCTGTGGACAGGAGCCCAGGGCACCCTCCACATCAGGCTGTCTGAGGGCTCTTAGAGCCAGAGGGTGCTCAGTGTCATAGGGCGTCTCTTGCAGTACCTCTTGGACTGGCCAGGTGCTCAGGCGCTGACTGCAGCAGCCTGGCTGTCAGAACTCTGGCTCCACACAGAGACGTGGGGAATGGCTGACCGCCTCAAAGGACACAGGGTATAGGTTACACACCTGCAGGGGCTTTAGCTAGCACTTAGGGTTTTACTTTTCTCACACTTATAGCTCAGGGTTACTGGTTTTCATTTTCATCCAGAAATGGCTCATTTGTCCCCTCCCTGGGCTCCCTAGAGCATAGATCTCTGAGGCACTGGGGACAGAAGCGGTGTCCGCGAGCCTATGGCTTCCACAGTCCTCCCACAGTTAGGGCCAGCGTGGAGGAAGGGAGTGGGAGGGGCTGGATAGCCTGGTCTTCACAGAGGGCCCCAGAGAGGGACAAGGACACAGCCTCCGGTCCTATCTGAGTCTGCTCTTCCTTTTGGACAGAGTGGTGCCTATCCCGGAGAGCAGGGCCAGCGAATGCCACCTCAAAGCTTCCTCAGACAGGGGTCCCTAGGATGCACAGGCACCTGCCTGGGGCCAGCAGGGGGCGCCCTGCACCCACAGCCACCCTTGGAGGGCTCAAAATTTTAAAAAGGGCTGGGGAAGGCGCAGCTCAGTGTGAAGGCCCTAGGTTCAGTCCCCAGTACCACAAAAATAAAATAAAATTACAAAACAAAAAACCAATGCTAATCTGTGCTGATGGACGGCATCCTGGCAGTAAGACCCCTGCGGGGCCGGGCTACAGAGGACGTGAGTGGTTTCCCTGCCTCAGCGTGAGGCTGACTGAACTGCTTGCCTCCAGGAGCAGAGGCCGATAGGACCCCGGGGCCCACACTCACCGGCAGTACCCCTTCCCCACGCCGCCTGCCTGGGTCTGAGTGCTGGATGAAGGAGCGTGTGGAGACCCTGTAGTGGCTCAGCAGACAGATGATGACCACGACCATCACGGTAACCACCACCACGATGATGATGATCTGGGCAAACTCCAGCTCCGCTGCGGGGGGAGAATGACAGTGAGACATTGACCACCACACCTGCAGGCCATGGGGTGTGGGCATGGGCGAGGAGGAGCGGTCCCTAGTGTGGGCTCACTGGGCTGGGCGGGGCCCAGCAGGCTGCGGGGATACCCTGTGTGGGCCCTTCCCCCAGGCCTGGTCTCAGTGCCACCAGGAGAGGGCCCTACAGTGGGGCTGCCACGTGAATGCTCAGAGCCCCTCCAGCTCTTGGCTACTGCTGCCAGATTCCACGTTCTCTGGGGACAGGAAGACCAGGCTCCCTCTCCTCACCCAGAGGAGCTGAGCAGGTCACTCAAAGCTGAGGCTGCATTTGCCAGTGCCCTGTAAGCACCTAGGCCACCTCCTCACTGGGTTTCCAAGAGGACAGTGTAGGAAGCACACACAGAGCAACAAGGAGCCCCAGCCTTATCCTCAGACATTTGTGTGGTGAGGCCACCCTAGGTTCTAACACTGCTTGGGCAAGGGACTTCCTAGATGCCACCCATACTACCCAGTGTAGTCCACAACAAGACTGAGTGATGGTGTAAGGAGCTGGCATCAGCAGTCAGGACCGAAACCCTGCTCTGCCCCCACCCTGGAAGGGCAGACGGGGTGTGTGGGGTGCGGGGGCCAGGGCTCTGGTGGACAGACAGTGAAGTTCCAGGACCTCCCGGGACACTGGCTCCTCAGCGTGCCAGCCCCGTGTAGGAAACATGCCATGTGTACAGACCTCTTGTTCCTGTTTACCCCACACTGTTGCTGGATCAGTCACAACACCTGAGGCAACACAAAGTGCTAATGGTTGCTGTGTCATCCAGGGCATGACAGTGAGGAAAAGCCTGTGCATGTTTAGCTTGGACGCACAGCTGCATTCCTGTTTTAATTCTCTTCCCTCTGTGGTTGGTTAGATCTCTGGAGGATGCCCTGGGTGTGGAGGGCAGATGTACTCATCGCCTTGGGCCCACACTGCACACACACGCATACGTGAGCACGCTCTGGTGCAAGGCCCTTGGCTGCAGCAGGACCCTGGGCCGGGGGCGGTATGGGAAGGCTGAGCATTCTCCCCCTCACCAGGCGACACTGCCCTACTCCTGCCCTCAGAGCCCACATCTGGTGGCAGTGACACCTAAATGTGTCCGGCTGGGCCAGGGAAGGGAGCCTGATGGTGAGTGGCTGGGTCAGGTTCTCCTTATGCACCCAGTGAGGGTGAAAGCTGGAGGGCCTCCTCTGGAGAAGCCCAGCAGGGGTGCCCTGAAGCTAGCTGTTGTTAAGGCGCACAGCTGGGCACTCCTGCCCGGAGGAGCTGCTGTGCCAGGAAGCTCCTGAGCCTCTGAAGTCGGTGCCCAGCTCAGTCCCAGGTGCCCACCAAAGGGGACACTGAGTCCTTAGGTTCATAGGCTCAGGGGCTCCTGGAAAGACAGCAGCAGGGGAGGGGCTGCTACCTTCAAGGACAGACGTGCACAGCCATCCTCATGACTCCCCTACACAGGACCCTTCTACACGGGGCTCTGTGCATACATCACCCTCCCCTGAGCCATAGGAGACACCAACGGCCAGGAACATGGAAGTGAGCAGAGGACTCCAGGGCCTTAGGACACCCAACCCCGACCGTGTGCGGTCCCAAGGGCAGCTCTCCCTTCACAACCCCCAGGCACCGCCATCCCTGTTAAGCAAGAGGACTCTCCCGACCCCCAAGATGTCCTGTGCTGGGACAGGCACAGTGCAGCACAGCCTGGGGACGCAGATCTGACAGATGTCTGTGCTTTGGGGAGTGAGCAAGGAAGGAGGCTAAGAAGAGAAGAGCTCAAGAATCATTAAGACAGAAAGCTTTTAAACCCACAGAAACAGTAACACTCTAAGAAAATAATAGGGTGCTGTGGGATTTCCAAAATTTCCTGTATGCTGCCAAGATTAAAGCAGACCATGGAGAACTCAAGCCATGTTGTCATATTCTGCCTCCGTTGCTGTCCAAGCCCCAGGAATGATGTCGCAGTCTAAACCTTACAGGAGGACACTGCTGCCCCTTGTTTTATTACTACATCAGGACAGCAGCTGTTTTTACAGAAACATCTCCAAGACACCCCCATGCCGTGGGGTGGGGAGTCACAGACAGAAAACTGTACAAGCCTGTGGTCTCTGCTCTGCTCCATGAAGAGCCTGTGTTGTTCAGAGGTCCCAGAGAGTGCCACTGTCCACTTCAGCCTCCTAACAGGACCCACGCTCGTCCATGGGGCAGGAGGTGGCACCTTCTGTGTAGACACCCCAGGCTCTCTCTGCTCTCAGCTCTGCACAGTAGACTGACCCCAGGCTGGGTGCCTGTCTCCTTCCCCCAGCTGCATGAATACCTAGGTAGCTATAAAAGCTGCCCCCACAGAGCCCACCAGCAGGGTCATGGGGACGTGGCTGGCCAGCTAAGGGACCATGCCCTCCAGGTGGCCCTGTTCCCAGCAAACTCTAAGTTCCTGTGAGCTCTGCACAAGGCGACCCAGCAACCCGAAGCTGGTTTTGCGTGGCTTCTGCAGGTAAACCACGGTCTGAGTTTCCTTCCTGTCTCATCCTGCTCAGCCTAGACAGGTATGGTGACAAGGTGACAGCCAGGATGGGCAGTCCTGCTCTTTATTATGGCTGCATGATATCAGGTTAGTAACATCCCTCCCGTTCTTGTAGGCTGATCAGGTCCACAATCTCCCTAATGAATGTACAGTTAAGGCTAAATAAAAAGAGGCAAATGGAATGATTTCAGGCTCCAGGAAGATCAAAGCCCTCTCACAAAACTCTAGATTCTCTGGGGGCTAAGACCAAGACCTTCTCTGGGTGGTCCACATTTATTTAGTTATCAGAAGAAGGGAGGGGAGTACTCAAGAAGGGTGGAACCACTCAGAGACTTCTCCAAGTAAGGGCTTAAATTAATCTGCCCAGGAGTTGAGGTGCCTGAGGCTACAGTCTTTATCTAGTTGAGGCTGGATCCAGGTGTCTTTGTCTGTGATCTTGTCCTATCCTTTGAGCTTTGTGGCTTCATTACAGGCCTTAGTAGGGATTAGTGACTCACAGTGGTTTACTTACTATGAGTCCACAGCCCATCTCCAGACCAGGAGCTGAGGCTTTGGACAGACTCACAGGTAAACATGAAAAGCCCAGCAGTTAATTTAAGTCTTGCTTAGGGCTGCTTCGTAGTGGTGTCCATCACCATGACATTTTGGAAATGCTAGTAAGTTCTTTCTAAAACCCTACAGAGCCCAGGAGAGATGGCAGAAGGATGGGGTAGGGGTTAGAATCTACTAGAAATAACTGGCTTAAGTTGCTGAGCTCTCTGAATAAAAATACTCCTGGAGATTGAAGCTTGGATGAAAATTCATGCTTGGTAGCCACATGGCTCAGGGGATACTCAGCCTGAGTTGTAAGAAAGACTTTACAGACAGGGGTTCAGAAGGCCAAGCAGTGACACTGTACATTTTTAATATTTTCCTCCATGGTGGATTGGCTCCTACAATTTATCTTACAAGAAGAGCAGAAGGGGGTGCCCGCCCCACAGAAACACTTAGAGTGGGTGTCCCTGTTGCTTTACCTTGTCACAGCACCTTTCCACCCCTTGACGTTAGGCTCCCAGCATGTCTGGCCCCAGTGTGGTGCTGACAGGGTCTCACTGGCACCATTCTCTGGTCCTCTCCAGGAGCGACCATGGCACTGTGCCACATTTATCTACTGGCAGGAGGACCACACACATCTGAACAGAAGCCTTCAGTAGGAAGGAACTCTGCTGCCTCACTGTTGTGGACACATTCCACCCAGCATTCACCAATGGCTTCTACGGTGCTGGAGTTCTGCCAAAAGTTTTCCTATTTTGCACCAACTGACCAACATTCCTAACCAAAGAAGGTGTGGACAGTCACCACAAAAAGCAGCTCATGGTTGCTGGAAGCTACCTGTTTGTTTATTCTTATGTACATTAATATTTATACAAGACAGTTTGCGTGACGATGAAATTGGGAGATGCAGTGGAGAGATGTCACCAGCCCAGTCCTGCCGGTGCTCCTAGGTCAGCACCGGCAGGACCGGATGCCAGGAGTCAGCTGGGTCCCTTGGATGCAGACCACAAAGCCACCACTGTGTAACACCTGAGGCCCCATCCATCTAGCACAGAGCCCTCTCACAACAGCTTAGCATCTAGAATTTCCCCTCTCTAGAAAGAAATTTACCCAAATATGTTCCAACCAAAGATGACTGATGCCCTGCGGCTGCTCTGCTGTGGGCCCCACTGAGGGCGCCCCACAGACTGGACCCACCCCCACCCATAGTGCGGCGACAGGGTGGAGCCGGTCTGTGGGCATACATGCCTTTCCACCTCCGGCCATGGCAGTTTGTATACACCCATGTATGTTACAGTATAGTCTGAGGCAGCTATATCTCTTCCCAAGGCGAGAGTCCAGGGGTATAGATAAACCCAGGAGTACAGTTATTATCACAGGGAAGATGACTGATTGAGTGGTAGGGCAACGGAGATGAGGGAGGCCATCATCTGTGTAACTGAGTAACATGTGAAGGTAACATTATGTAGGACAGCATCCAGAGCTAATTCCCTTCTATGTTCTCTATAATTCTGTATTTCCTCAGTCATTTTTGTATTAGCAGAAACGAAGATAACTTTATATTATACAGCATCCAGTGCAAATTCCCTACTATCTTCTCTATAATTTGGTATTTCCTTTAGTGTTTATGTGTTAACTAATGTGAAGATAACATTATGTAATACAGCATCCAGTGCAAAGTCCCTACTATCTTCTCTATAATTTGGTATTTCCTTTAATGTTTATGTGTTAACTAATGTGAAGATAACTGTGTAATACAACAAGTATCTATGTATATACATGTATGCGGGATGGCTGGCACGGTTCTACTATTGACTTATGTCATTGAATGGTAGGGAATAGTTGATGACTTATTGTTTGATCAATCTTGTATGTCTTTATGTGTTCTCCGGTGCATACATTTTGAAGATATCAATATGAAATGCAACAACTACTGTTGGTTTTCTGTTGCTTTGTCTATAATTCAATTATGATTATAAGTTTATTGAGTGACTTTGTGTCTCTTTGTTAATGCTTTTCGTTTTTTTTTTCTCTTCCTTTTTCTGTTGTAGTTGATGTAGTTCTTTTTGTTTTCACACTATAAAAAGAAGTTGTACTACTGACTTAGGTCACTTTATTGTAAGGAATAGTGGATGATTAATTGTCTGATCAATTTTGCATGTCTATATCTGTTTTCCTGAATATACACTTAGAAGTTATCAATATGTAATGCAACAACCATTGATGGTTCCCTGTCACCCTATCTGTAACTCAGATTCGATTGTACTATTCTTATGCTACTTTGTGTCTGTTTGTTAATATTTTTGGGTTTTTTTACTATACTTTTAAAATAAAAAAATGTTTATGTACTACAGCATCCAGTGCTAATTCCCTACTATATTCTGCATAATTTTGTATTTTCTGTATTGTTTATGGCTTTTGTGGTTCATATGTCTCCATTCTTTTGTCTTTAAAATAAAAAAAAAGTAAAAGAAAGAAAAAAAACAAAGATGACTGATGGGATTTTCTGAAAACACAGCAAGGAATAAAACTGCTTGTAATCTTTTTATTTTTTTAATTTATTTTAGTCTTTTGAGACAGAGTCTTGATATGCAGTTCAGGCTGGCCTTGAGCTCACTTTGTAGCCCAGCTGGTCTCGAACTCACAATGATCCCGCCTCAGCCTCCCACGTGCTGAGATTACAGGCGTGTGCCACCACACCCGGCTGGATTTTTTCTTTTTGCAATCTTTTTAAAAGTCTCCACTGCCATGCTATAAACAAAGAAAACACACCCCAAAACCACAACTCCTCACAGGACATATGTGAAATCAGCCCTCTGCCTGCTTCCTCAAGGTCAACTTGAGAGGGCATAGAGACACACAGTTACCTCGGTCACCACCTGAGTGTGGTCCCCATGCCTCCTGCAATGGCCCAGCCACCCCAGCCTGATAGTTCTCTTTCCTAATACCTGCTGCTCCTACCCTGATAACCTGAACAAAAAGTATACCTTTCTCTAAAATGCTGTTCTGAAAAACTCAAATGGGGGGAAGAAAGGACCCATCACCAGTAAGAGAATTTCCACAGAACTCCGGAACACCAAGCCCTTGTATTTCCACCCAGATGGAAATAAGAATACAGATGGGCAAGCCCAAGCCATGTCTTCCCAATTGGCCCACCCTGACCCTGGGCAGGCAAACTCTGGAGGAGTTCACTTGGCCCCATGCCAAGCTCTCACCAGCCTGGAGTACCACAGAGTCCTGAAGCAGGCAGCCCCCTGGTTGGGCATAGGACCTCAAACTGAGCCTCCTTCCTCCTGAACAGTGGCCGCTGCTCAGGTGGCCACAGGACATAATCAGGTCCTTGTAGGGGCAGCCTGCCACCAGGCTTTGGGCTGGTCCTCCTCATGCAGCCAGCATGGGTGTGGAGCTGGGGCGGGAACACACCTGTGGTCTGTGTTTCAACCAGCACCAGAAACAGGCATCAGCCAGAGGCCAGTGCCTTCTGTGGGTAGGCAGTCATGGGGCACAGATATCACCATCCAGGGCCAAAGACCCCACCCTTGGTTACTGTGGGAGGGGCTGGGGAAGACAGAAGAACCACCAAGGAGACCCCCACAGCTGCATGTGGGTAAAGACCCACAAGAGAAAAAGGAAACGGATGTCACAACTGTGGCAAGTCGAGGTGGTATGAGTCATCCTGAGAGACTGCTAAGCTGCAAATGGAGAGAGGCCAACCTCAGCCCCGACCCCAAATCATCACACCACAGGCTGGAAGAGCTCGCCCTGTGCGTGGTGGCCCTGGGAAGAACAGGGCACTGTGCCCCTGCACCTAGAGTCCCCTTGTCCCCAGGGCAGGGGTCCCGTGGGCAGGGACAGTAGGAGACTGACATCCAATCCTCACAGAAGATGAGCACACAATGGCTCGTAGATGACACATACCTGCTCTTTAGAACCTGAAACACAGCCAACTTCAGGGGCTGGGCAGGCCATTCTTGGCAAGAGCACAGGTCTCAATGGCTGTGAACAGCCTGCTGTGGGTCTGTGGGGTCAAAAATGAGTGCTTGGTGTACACAGGTAGGCCAATATGTTTCCTGTCAATATGGCTACATGTCTGTCCTGCCTGACTGCTTCCTGACCCCTGGATGTTTGGTCTATGAAAGACAGTCTTAAGTAAGCTTCTTCTTTGCCCTGCCTAGCATCTCCCTGTCCAGCCTATGTGATGATCATGTCTAAAACCTTGGCCTTCATGGATGAAAGCTCAGGCCTAAGTGTTCAGCCTGCCTCCTGCTCGGGGGTGGGGGGCGGGGGATTCACACAGCAGCTCTGGCCTGTGCTTGCCAGGGGCACGCTGCACTGCCTGCCAGCATTTGTCAGGGGTTGTCTGGGTTCATCTGCCAGGTGTTTTCAAGAAAAATTTTTTTTGTAGTAGTAGATGTTGAATCTAGGGCCTCACACATGTCAGACAAGTGTTATACCACTGAGCCACATCCCCTAGCCCTGTTTATTTTGAGACAGTATTTAGCTGTGTTACTCAGGTTGACCTTAAACTTGAGATCCTTCTGCCTCAGCCTCCCTGACCTCATTCCCTGGTAGCTGAGATTCTACACATGTACCACTGTGATCTGTGGTATCCTTGATTTTTGTTCCTATCCACTTTTAAGTATCCACTTCAGGAGGATGCTTCAGGACAAAAGTTCAAAGTTGTAGTTCAGGGTTGCAGACCCAACACACATCTTGTATCATAGGCTATGGCAATAAGTGAACTGCTGGGTTTTCTGTTTTGTCTTGGGTTATGTTTTTGCGGTACTGGGGGTTGAACCCAGACCCTTGCACTGAGCAATATTCCCAATTCTTTTTTATATCTTTGAGACATTTTCTTGTGCTAAGTTGCACAAGAAAAGGTGCTAAGGTGCTAAGTTGCCTAGGCTGGAGTTGAATTTGTGACCCTCCTGCCTCAGTCTGGTAGGTGTTGCTTTAGTTCCTTTTCTTATCACTGAGACACAATACCTGACACTTCCTTAAAGGAGGAAAGGTTTATTTCAGCTCACAGTTTATAGGGGTTTCAGTTCATAGTGGGCTGGCACCAAGGTAGGGTGGCGTGGCAGAGGGGGCATGGCAGAGGAGAAACAGTCTAGGCAGGATAGGCAGGAAGCAGGAGTGGCACCCAGACTTCTTTCTGTCTCTTATTTTACCCAGCCTACAAGCCTATCAATTGATGCCACCCACATGCAGGGTGGGACTTCCATTATCCACACCCAGGACTATGCTCACATCCTTAATCCCAGTATTACACACCCTAGATCCAGCTGATATGGGAAAGAGAACCAAATCTATGCCATTTTAAAGCTTAAGTTTCTGTTTCCTTAAATTTATTTCTTATAAATGTTGTCATAGTTATCTAACCTGATATAAGCAGTCATAAGACTGCTTGTCCCCTATGTAAAATGTCAAAAAACCTTTGTTCCTTTATCACAAGCTAAGCCCATGTTTTGTAGGAGTATTTCTCTAAACTGCACTAAATCATTAGAAAAAAACCTAATCACCCCCCGCCATCATGAACTAGAACTGTATAACTATTCTCCCCTCCTGCCCTTCAGGGTCGGTCCTCAATCTTGCACTGGGTGCCCTCCACCACCACTGGCTAATAAACTTGCTTGTCTCTGCAGCTGGCCTCTGTGAGTGACTCAAATAAGTGGGTTTGCTGCAACACTGCCACCTCCGGAAATTCCCACCTGTGAGCACATGAGGCTTTGGGGTACATCTAGATACAAGCCACAGTAGGTGTCAATTTTCTTTTCTCTCAACTCAGAGAAGGCAGCAGTGCACATGGCAGAAGGGTGTGGGAGAGATGAGTGTGCCTGGTATGAAAGCACAGAAACCTCTGCATCCAAGGACTCTTCCTCCTTCCTTATTAAACGGCATCTCTACATGAATCCTCTGGTGAGCTAACCCACCTTAGCAATGTGGATTTGGTGGTCAGAAACATGTCTCTGGGCTGCATGAGGCTGAGGGTCTCCCCAGACAGGCCTTTCCCAGGCTTGTTGGTAGCCATAGGATGAGCTCACACTAATGACACTGGCCATGGTTCTTACAGAAGAGTCTGTAGTTTATTAATCTGACAAAGGTTTCTAAGCATCCGCAGCCCAGAGGAGGAAGCCCCCAGGCCCTCAGTGTCACCCCGCAGCCTTGCCCTCCTGTGTGTCACTGCTAAGCCTCCACAGAGTGGCCTCAGCCAGGGTCTGAAAGCACAGGCTGAGGTGGCCCAGTGTCTGTGTGCCCCAAGCCGCTACAGAGGCAGTAAGAGTGGAAAGATGCTTGTGGCCCCACATTCACAATGGCATGCCAACATTCAGGGCTACCAGAGCCCATCGGCTTTGGGGAGCCTCCTCGTTGTGAATGACACCGCCACATTGGCTCTCTTCTGCCTTATATAAGCCTCCAGCCTGGCCCCACTTCTGGCCTCCAAGGGCTCTTGGTCACCCTCACCCCCACACAGGGTCTCACAGTGGGCGCCCCAAGAGAGGGCCCACAGAGTCACTGGAAGAGCTGGAGACACTGTCCCTGTTCCAGGGACTTCCAAGCACCATGCAGTCTGACTTCCCACCAGCCCTGTGAGGCACATTTTCTTTCTCCTTCTTCATACACGAGGAAGCGAGGCTTGGAGGAGGTCATGTGGCCTGAGAAGCAGCAGGAGCTGGACCCAGACAGCAGAAGCTCCCCTCCCCCACCCTCCTTTCCCTCCAGTGGCTGCCAACGTAAAGTTATCCAACAACCACAGGATGTGAAATTCCCAAAATTAACAATGGCTGTCAGGGGATTGGCATGGCCGGATTTCGACTTTATGGCCTGATTGTGCCCTTCTTTGGGGCACCATGGAGATGTGTTAACTTGCAGGCCTGAGTTCCTGACACTACATCTTCACATTACCACAGCCCAAGCGCCCATTAGCACAACTCCAGTTAAGAATCACTCTGTCCTTGCACTTTCCCAACCTTTGAGGTTTATGACTGTGGTGTAAAATTTTGTTCTGAAATAAAATTTTCCATATAAAAGTTAAGCCCTGGAATTTGGCCTCTAGAAAACAAAACAACATATTGTAAACAAATCTATTGTGCCTAAAGTAATGAGGAAGGACTTTAAAAGAACATGAACTTTATGTTCAAAACAGTAATAGTTTGGTATTTGTGGATGTTAGACTATATCATGGAATAATTTACTAATGGTGCTTAAAAATTCAAAATACAGAAAAGTCATTATATTCAAAGCCAAATGCTCTGTGTTTGCTCCAACCAGTCTTGTTAGAAATCTCAGCAAACACAGAAGTATGTAATGCTATGAAGCCAGCAAGTTGGGCAGGAAGTCATTAAAAGGCCAGGCACTAAGATGGATAAAACAGTAAGCCACAGGGTGAATAAGAAAATAGAAGAGTTAGACAAAAGCACAAGCCAACAAGACATCTACAGAACAGCAGTCTATTTTTTTTTTTTCGGTACTGGGGATCGAACTCAGGACCCTGCGCTTGCTAGGCAAGCACTTATTCCACTGAGCTATATCCCCAGCCAGAACAGCAGTCTAAAACAGCAGGATACAAAATCTTCCCAAGAACTCATGAAACATTCTCAAGGCCAAGTCACATGCTAGACCATAAAACAAGCCTCAATAATTTGAAAAGGGCTGAATCATACAAAGTATGTTCTTTGATCATGTCAACCTAGTAGCAATCAGCAGGGTTCACCAGAGACTCTGCAGAGCTCTGAAACAAGATGCATGCACCATCATAATCTCTGAGTGCGCCCAAGGAAGCTGAAACAAAATGAGCTTTACAAGGTGAGGCCAGGAGGGTTACAAAACACATCAGTAGCTACCCAGGTTAATGCCAAAGCTGGCGTCCACCTAAAGCTGCCCAGCAGTTGCTAGGCAGATGACTTTGCAGAAGTATTTTCTGGGTAAGGTGTTAATAGTGCCTTGTGCAAGGCCATGGTTCTGGTAGTCTTTTCTGAAAGGTTCCTGTCACTCATGCGTTAGATCACCTCCCAGCTTATTTATTTATTCACTTGGTTAGGGCTTGAAAAAGTAACTGCATTTTGATTCTGACAACTTTCAAAATCACAGTAGAAAAAATAATCACAATAGAACAAAATTAGAAATGAAAGCAGAAAGAAATTTAAGGAATTCACAAATATGTAGGAGATAACTAGCATACACACTAAAAATCCATGAGTCAAGAAGAAATCAGAAGGAAACCTCTTCCAGAAAGACAGTGTGGGGTACTCCTGGCTGCACTTTCTGGGTCTTCACAGCATGGGCCAAGGAGCGGCCTGCCCACAGAAGCCACAGGCTGTGCCCATGAGATGCTGGTGTGAGGGAGTATGGGGAGAAGGTATGTGGCCCTCCCTCTGTCCACCATCACCCACAGACCAACAAGCAAGCACTGGTTAAAGAAGGAAGCAAAAGACACACCAATAGGGAAGTGCTGGTGAGTATTCAAAAATTATAATCCTAACTAACAGAATGAGCTATGTGTTGGTTTTGGGGCTTATTTTGCAAAGGGAACAAGAAAGGCCATACTTTTAGGGATCATTTCTATAGCAAAGGGAACAATATAATATGGAACACATATTTTATAAGATTATTTATAATAGTGACCTAAAGAATGATATATAACAGAATGCAGGAAATCTGTCCACATACTTAGTACCAAAGAATCCAGCTGAAGGCCTGGATCCCATGATAATGTCCTACATGAGTCCAGCTGAAGAGCTAGAGCTCAAACAATGCCTCCCACAAATCCAGCTGGAGGCCCAGAGCCCATGTCAATGTCTCACGCAGTCCTGTTTCACAGTCCTGGGAAGGCCCAAAGGTCAGTGGTGGAATCTAGAAAGTCTGTGCCAGCGGGATGAAGGAACTGTGCTAGCAACAGTGAGGTCCCAAGCTCCTTCAATGATCAGGACAGCCAAGTTCCCATCAGGAAAGCTAAAGTGACAGACTTCTCCAGGAGACTGGCAGCGCACCACCTTCCCTCTGGAGCCAGGAAGCGATGCTCAAAGTGAGGACCAGAGCTCCCCCAAAGTGAACCGAAGCTATTCCCAGTGCCAACAAGCTCCCAAGCTCCTCAGAGGATGAAAACAGCCAAGTTCATCAGGAAAGCCAGCAAGACAAGCTCCTCCAAAACAACCAACAGCTCCTCACAGCTTCTACCAGCTCCCAACAGCCTTTCTCAGTTCCCAAGAGCCCAGCTTCTCCAGTTCTGCCCCTTATGCTGCTGGCAACAATCTTCAGGTGGCCTCCCACACCCAGCACCATGCTTACTCAGTTCAGCTGGGAGTTATAAGTTGACCACCATTTGTCAATCCACTACAAGTTGTTTTTTAGAAGAACTGGTAGTAACTCATTAATATGTATTAGTATTAATTTATTTTAAGTGTTTGGTAAGATTCACCAGCAAGGCCTCTGAGCCTGGACTTTTCTTTGTGGTGAGCTTTAAAATTACTGTTTTAATCTCTTCACTTTAAATATTCAGATTTTGTATTTTTCTTGATTCCGTTTTGGTAGTTTGCGCCTTTGCAGGAATCTGTTACCCGGTTTCTTGGCAGGAAGTCGGTCACAGCACTTCATTACCATCCCTTTCCTCTTGGCAGGTCAGCACTAGGGCTCTTCTTTCATTCATGATCACTGCAGTACCCTCTCTTTGTCAGTCTATTAAAGGGTTGCTTTTCTCTATTTCATTACTTTCTTCTCTAATTATTTTGCCTGTGTTATGGCTTGTGTCTCGATGTGCCCCTAAACCCTTATGCAGTCATGGATGGGGTTTTTCAGAGGTGGCTGGATCTAGCATGTGTTATACTAAGATGAGGGGTGCAATGCTGGGATTAAGTGTGTGCGATGCAGACTTGGGTGTCATCACCTTCTCCCATCAAGGATCACTTTAATAGATTACAAGATCTGTAGCAGGAACCAACAGTAAAGGAAAAGGTGATTTCTCCAGCTTTCTCAGCATACAACTAAACAAAGGCACCAGAAAGCATACAGTAAACAAGAACTCCAGTATGAAGGAAGCCACTTCTTCTATAACAGGGCCAAGACAGCTCCAAGAAACCACTGGAGACCAGAGTCACTAGCATAAGAACAACTCATTTTGAGCACAGAGACATGGGCCCCCTCCATGCACCCCACGGTGCACAGGGAGAAAGGGCTTGCTCGTCCCTCACTGGGGAGGTGTAGTCAGACAGCTGCACTTCCATCTGAGAGATTCTAAGGGGAAGAGGAAGGAGAAAGGTACGTATAACGCATCACTGTGATTGTATATCTGGAAGTATACTCCTTACTGAAGCCCAACCCATGTATTTATTTTTAATGTCACTCAAAAGAAAAGATTTCAGTTTCAGAAAACAAATAAGTAAATCCATTCCCAGCCTCCAAACTTTATTATTTTGTTTATAAAATTCCTATGAAAAACATACTGTTCTAACTGGTGTATTGATGACAGAGAAGGTGAAAACAGTTATTGAAAAGGGGAAGAGAAGGAGAGGGAGGCAGCAGCCAGGGTGAAGAAGCTACAGCTCTCACCCCTTGGGTGGACAAGGACATCAGTGTGGAAAAGAACTTTTTCCTGTATGAATGGGCACCATGGGCACCATGTCCTCTACAGGAATTGGGGAAATGACACAATCTCACCAGGAGTGATGATGGGAGGTGTTCCCTAAGACTAAAATGAAAATGTTGGCAACTTAAAGAAACAGCCATCAAACTTATAAAACAGACTCAAGATCAGTAGTTAATATTTAAACTTACCCTAATATTAAACTTTCAAGGCTGGAAGTGAGCCTTGCCCTTTATAGGTAGCAAAGGTAAGGAAATAGGTCCAAGATTTGGCAGAAGTAAACGGGGTTATGGAGGAATAAAGGCGCAACTGCGAACAACAGTTCCTATACAGTAGAGAGGAAGGGCCCTGCTGTCCACCTGGCCCCAGGAAGGGTGGAAGAACCCACACACACACCCGAGAGAGGCCACTGCGCTAAGCTGCTACCCCACGCCCACTGGAGATGGACGAGAGGCCCCTGTGGAGAAGTCGCGGGGATGGCTGAGCCCTCTGTGTCCGCACCACTCCACCCTGTGGCACTGAGAGCAGACCCAGGACCAGACTAGGTACCTGGGGGACACAGGAAGCTGGGGGCTCTTAGTCAGGGCCAGGACTGTGAGGTCCTTCCACTCCTTCCAAGTTATAACACAGTACCTGGCGCCTGGTAGGGGTTTGATAAAGTCTGACAATAAGCAGAACTGTCTAAAAGCTACGGACTCTGGAATGCGATGCCCTCGAGAACCCGTTAGGCAAAACTTCAGGTCACCAAGGTCTGCGGAATCAGAGACTCTGGGACTAAGCCAGCAATCCTGGTTTTCCAGAACCTTGCAGGAGGATCTGGTGTATTTACAGATTTTAGCACTGGACTGAAAGTTACATCTTCAAGTATTCATGTGAGGCTTTTCTTACAAGAAGATGGCCAGTATCACAGTCTGACTTTGCTTGGCCAGTGGAGAAAGACACGGCCAAGCTAAGCCCCGAGCACTGGCAGCTCCTGCCCTCTCTAGGCCTAGCTCCCACTCCTCCAGGACAGAATCACGGCCTCAAGGAACTTGCTGTACTTGCAACTTCCATTTGCTCTGATTCATTAGCTGTTTGGCATTAGCCAGTCTGTGTGTCTCAGAATACAGTAGTCTTTGTTTCTTTAAAGAAGCCAGATGGACCGGTGAGTTCTGTGGACAAATTCACTCAGGAGGAAGCAGGCATGCAGATACCAGCTGACTTCTGGTTCCCCTGCCTGACCCTGCCTAATCCGTTCCCTGGTTGGATTTGGCGTTGACACTTTTTCTTCCAACACAGGGCTCATTATTCTATAACATACCACCAGGAGCCAGCAATCTCCACATAACTCACCATCTGTTTGTTTCAGTCACAGATATTTTGGTTGATGTAGCAAGTGTGCCTACATTGGGAGAAAATCTGGGAACACAGTGGTCTGCATCAGAAACATTCATCACAAAATTAAATACTTTTTAAAATTTAATTAAATACTTTAATTTTTCTAACGGCTTCAAAGAGGGGGGAAAACTAAATGTGCTTTCAGAAGATAATCTGGAAGAAGTCTATACAGAGGCTTAATCAAGTCTGGGGTAGAAGTTTCCTTGCCAAAATTAAGAGTCATCAGAAGGGCCCTCCTTGTTTGTTAGTGCCTTAGTACATAAGTGTGTGCACCCCTCACTGGAGCAAGCAGAATGCTGAGTAGGATCCATCTCTTGTCCCCTCCTCAGTATTAAAGATTTAGAAAACACTCGTTATTATCATTAAAGACTTAGAAAATACCCCCCCAAATAAGTTTTTAAAAAAGATAAACCCAGGGCTGGGTATATAGCTCAGTGGCACAAGTGCCTGCTCAGAAAGCACAACGTCCTGAGTTCGATTCCCAGTACCTAAAAAGCTAAAAAAAATAAAAATAAAAAGATGAACCCAGCGTCTTCAGAAGATGCTGTTCTTTACCAATGGAGATGACAAATGAACCTAGCTGATGGTATTCATGCTGAATAAAGATCCCTCCTTGATGCATGGTAAACAACCTTGGTACTGAGCGCCTGAGCTCTAACAGAGCTGATGCACTGACCAGACAGGTGGGCCCAAGTGCCTGGCCCTCTGGGTGCTTTGGAAATCACACCTAAGACATCGCACCCTTGGCTGTGAGGCAGAGCAGTGGCCTCATTCTTATTCCGGCCTGGATAGGATCTAACTTGCATTCACCTTTCTGCTGAGAGTCTGCTGTATTTGTCAGCCCAGACATATGTGGGATAAGCTCTTCCTCCTCGTCTGGTGTTTCAGCAGGCAGGGAAACTAAAGGATAAGATGACCTACTTGTAATTGCCACATGGTCCGAGACCTGGGCACACAGCCTGGGCAAGAGGATGTGTACACAGTTTAGTCACTGTACTTGGAAGGAAAGCACTGAGAGGTCTGGGCAGAAAGCTGTGATTTGTCCTGGTCCTGACATGACTTGGGCGGCAGAGCTAAGGTACTCACTGCAGAACTGTCTTCAGGTAACTGCACTTTCTCCCACACTGCAGTCCCTACTTAAATTTGCCCTAAAATTAAAAGCAATTAAAAGAAGTAGGAATAAACATAGTTTCTGTGCAGGATTAACAAGGAATGACCAGTCATGTAGGTATTCCTCTACCTAGTCAGCCAACAGCCTATCTGCATATTAGCTTTCAAGAATGTTAGGTACCATGCCCATCCCCAAGGGGCACAGCTGAGGAGCTCCTTTTTTCAGAGGAGCTGGAACTGCAGGAGGATAAGGCACAGAGATAAAACCAAATGCAGAAAGTACACCCAACCACGAGAGAAAACAGCTGGGAGAGGACTTTCTGGAAGAGGTGGCCATTAACCTGAGTCTCACATTGTAATTAAAACTCACCCAGATGTAAGAGAGAGAGAACACCATTCTAGGGAGAGGCTAACAGGGAAGAGCATGATGTGCCTGGGATGACAAGCAATGGGAACAGCTTGTCACAACAAGGCTGAGGAGGGTGGAGGATGACTCCAGTGTGACCCAACCTTCAAATCAGAGAGTGCGGAAGGGAATGGGGCCTAGTGACTCATGGACGTCAAATGCTGGGCTCACCTGCCCTGCTGGAGATGGCCTCAAGGAGGAGGACAATGGGGGATGGCGGCACCAAGACTGAGATGGGAGAAGGACAGGCCAGGGGATTACAAGTTCAGTCCTCTTCACTGTGAGCATCACATTCACAGAACCCTCACCACACACTAGACCTATGGAGCTAAGAGGATCCCTAGGGAAGGCCAAAGGCGAAGTCCAAGACACAGTACCTGCCTGCCTGAATGTAACTTGCAAGAGGATCTCCGTGGTCACTATTGGGTCTAGAGTTACTCAGCACCCTTTGGTGTGTGCCAGTACTGAACAACTGCTTATTGAGGGAATGAGTGGAACCTATTCCAGGCCAGCAACCAGCTCCCTCCATGTAAGAGTGTCACTGGGAAAATGCAGTGTCTCTTAAAAGTTAGTTTCTCAGTTGAAAATGTTCCCTTGAAACATTTTCTAAATCCTTTCCCTTAAAAATCCAAAGCCCTTGGCCCTGAATCAAGGCCAGCAGTTTTCTGAAGCTGTGGTTTTAAGCAGGAGCCTAAAGTGGTATCTTTCCATGGTCTGTTGGCCATTTCAGACCTTTAGAAATGTAATGGTCAATTCATCAGAAAGAAACAAATAACTAACTAAATAAATTTTACTCCTCCCCGCCCACGTGGCGTGCCAGGCGCTCTACTTGCCTGAGCCTATCGACTGGGACACGCTGACAGAGCCTGGCCTTTTGCTGTGTAACCCACCTATCCCACCAGACACCCGTGGGCTGTGAGGGCTTGTTGATTTTGTTATAACAAATAGGAAGATAACATTACGTTACACAGCATCCAGGGCCAATTCCCTACTATCTTCTCTATAACTTGGTATTTTCTGTATTGTTTCTGTGTTATTCTGGGTTCTTTTGTCTTAATAATAAAATTTTTAAAAATTCTTTTGCAAAAACAAAATCCAAAGCCCAAACTATTTTCTTTCTTTTTGGAACTCTCATAAAGTTTATTTTCACAACTTATCTAGGTTTCCAATTCCATACTTTCTAGTGCTTCTAACTAGATTCTAAGCATCTGAGATGCACCAATGGGCCTCATTCTTCCCAGAGGTGACAGTGACAAGCATCAGTCACCAAACACACAGTGACTGGGTCACCAGACCTATCTTGTGCCAAAGGCTGACTGTCTGTAAATCAGCCATCCTGTCTGCACCTCACATTGTCATCTGCAAACTTGGCTAATGTCTGAACAATTTACTTCACAGAGCTGTTTTAGGAAAAAATTAGATAATATAAAAGAAACACTAAAATATTAAATTGTATATATTTCATCCTGTGATATTATAAAAGTGAGCACTTTTTGATAGCAATTACCCTACTCTGGCCAGCAAATAAACCTTCAAATATAGGATACAATTCACTTATTTCCAGTATAGGCAAAATAAAAGTTGAAGGTAAGCCAGAGCCCTAGAGTTTGGAGCTATGGTGGGGTTTGACTCACATGTGTTGAGGCACAGCAAAATCATGTGTGACACACAACCTAGGAGCAGAGCCCTGGGAAGTTCCAAGGGCCATGCCGGTCTCTTTGGGTCTGTGGGTATAGGGTGTGGAAACCCACTAGTTGTTGAGTGGCTCATCACACCCACTCAGAGGAACATGGTAAACACAGCAGAAAAGCTATGCCCATTAACCCAAGATCCCAGCACCCTCCTCTAGCATGGTCAGGCCCAACCACTGGTGTCAGGATGACCTCAAAAAATACACCTTCTTCCTTCTCACAGCAATCATCAAAAACACCCCCATCCTCACAGCACTAAGGAAACAGACACCCATCCTTATGATAGCACTGAAGGACAAACAACCCATTTCCCTCACAACGCTGACAGAAACACACCCCCATCCTTCCCACAGCACTGAGGGAAACACACCCCCATCCTTCCCACAGCCCTGAGGGAAACACACCCCCATCCTTCCCACAGCACTGAGGGAAACACACCCCCATCCTCCTCAGAGCACTGAGGGAAACACACCCCCATCCTCCCCACAGCACTAAGGGAAACACACCCCCATCCTCCCTGCAGCACTGAGGAAACACATCCTCGTTTCTCCCTAATGGAGGAACGAATCACTGCAGGTTTCCCACAGGAGGATGCTGAGCTACTGGATGAAGAGCACGTGGCTATAGGTTAGAAGCCCCAGAAACTGTGCCCCTGTGTCACTCCTTCAGTGTGGAATAAGCTATGCAAAATTTGCATTTTCCAAAGCTCCTGCCCATCCCTATCCCATGCACACACACACACACACACACACACAGGCTCTTGTACACACGCAGATGCACACATGGCCACTGAGCTGTGAGCCTGGTGAATTGAATGCAGTCTGTAAGCCTCAGCCCCATCCACACCTCCACTCTGTGACAGCTTGCATTTTCAGGTTTACCCACCGACCAGGGTTTAGGAACCACAGAATTAAAATCATCACCTTCAAACTGTTGGACACACTTTAGAAAAGGATGAAAAGAAGATGAATGGTAGAGAAAATGGAAGCTAATGCGAAGATGCAGCTTCACAGCTGGATGACATCCAGTGTCTTTCATAACTGGGTGAGCCCTTTTCTCATGTTCCCAAACAGAAAGTTCCAAAGGACTCAGGAGAACCTTTCTGAGCAGGCAGCACGCAAGGTACTCAGCTATTTGAAATGGGGGCCACTTGGCTATTTGAAATGCAAGACATCATCCAGACAGTTCAGGAGGGAGACAGAAAACAGGACGCCCCTATAAGACTGCAGTACAGGACACCAATCAGCAAATATGTTAAAAACACAAGTGCAGGTACAGGGATATAGCTAGTAGCACAAGCGCCTGCCTGCCCAAGCACAAGGTCCTCAGTTCAACTCCTGGTACCAAAAACAACAACAAAACCTACAGATACAATGATTGTCCAGCCTGTGATCCCATAGTTATCTAATTTCAAAGCAGAGAGTGGAAGACCTATTAAAAGTGTGAACTTGTAATATTTAAGTGATGCTGCCTCTCTTTGTCAAAGTCTCACTCAAAAAGAGCTACAGTTCAAAGGTGTTTTGCGCCTTCCAAAGCCAGGAAGACAGAGTGAAGCCCCGCCTCTGCATGGCAATGACCCCATCACCACAGAGAGGGGACCAGGAGTTGCCTTGCTGCTGCTGTCCCTCCCTTTCTAAGGTCCTCCGGATAGTGCAGGCTGCTCTCCTGCTGAGCGAGCTTCCACTGAGCAGCTCCTCCATGCAGTGCAGCTGCCAGCACGCAAAAGCAGCTCCTCTGACGGGGGAGTGCAGGTCCCCACTGGGGAGATGCCCAGCCGCCCTGGTGAAGGGCACCCCGTGCTTGTGAAGGCTGCAGGGCACCGAACCAGGGCATTAGGAGGGATGGATGACAATGTCATTGCCCCAGGCGGGGACTGTAACCGCCCCCTTTGAAGGCCAACACTTGTAGGTGCTGCTTCTTCCCTAGGCGGGGCCTGCACTCGCTGTCTGGTGTCCAGCCCCGACTTGGCAAGCATTTCTGAAGGAAGACAGTGGGGAGGACAGTGGCTCTGAGAAGGGTGGCAGGAAGGTCGCAGGTGACGCAGGAACCATTCTCCTCTCTGGAGCCAAGCAAAGGGCCATGTCCGTCAATTAGTTGCTCCAGAGGAATATAAATAGCTGTTAAAATTAGAAAACAAGCCAGGCATGGTGGTAGACCCCTATACCCTCGTACTCTCGAAGGCTGAGACACGAAGATCAGTTTGAGTGTAACCTTGGGTAATTCAGCAACTTAGTGAGTGTGGTGAATTAACTAATGGTCAACTTGGAACGCCCAGCTGAACTGCATCAGCATGGTGCTGGGTGTAGAGGGCCCACGTGAGGGTTGTTGCCAACAGCATAAAAGGAGAGTTAGAGGGGAAGACGATGCACTGTTGATTCTTCTGGAGAAGCTTATCACGATGCTTTTCCTGATATGTTCTCACCATGGGAGGAGCTCGGGCCCTCATTGGCACGGTGCATGGCTGCAGTTCTCTTGGGGGAGCTCTGGTCCTTATCCTGAGCGTCACTTCCTGGCTCCAGTGCAGATCCCTCAGCCTGCTGGCACAGATCCGTCATCACACTGGAGCAGACTTTCTAGACCTTTAGGCCTTCCCAGTGCAGATCCTTGAGACAGACTTTCATGAGATACTGCTGCGGGTTCTTGGCCTCCATCGGGACCCATGGAGGACTTTTCTGTGGGATCCAGTCCCTCAGCTGGCTTCTTTGGGCCTCTAATGTATGGACAGATCTCTCACACTTTTACATTTGACTCTTTGGGTGAATATTATAAAATAATTCCATAAATTATATGTCCTGTATTAAATTTTTTCCCTTGCAAACCCTTACTACAACGGTGAGACTTGGTCTCAAAATGAAAAATAAAAAGGACCAGAGATGTAGCTCAGCGTAAGACCCTGAGTTCAATACCCAGCATTGCCAAAAGACGGGAAGGGAGGGAGGAAAGAGGCAAAAGAGTGGTAAAGCGGTCACTCGGACGCCAGCATCTCGGAGGAGCCGCACCTGCTCAGCTATCATAGGCACTCTTCACTCAGGCTCAAGGAGGGGAGACTGGCATAGCTAATTTTTCCCGCAGCTAAGGGCTGGGACCTGCTCAAGGTCTGAAAGGTGAAGAACCAGCAGTTATCAGAGTTTAGTTCTCACCACCCCCTCTCACCCTGCCAGAAAGGAGCAGGAGGCTGCGGCCTCGCTTCCCTCCCTCCAGGCCGAGTCTCACTCGGGTACGGAAAGCAGGCGCAGTCTCTGTTGCCAAACGGTCACTGGTCGTCTGCTCTGGGCCATCTACCTGACCCACAGCGTGGTGCTCATCCGAAGTGACTTCAAGGTGTTCAGATTCTGTAAAGCCAAGTGCCACAAAAGCCTTGAAAAGAAGCACAATCCTTGCACGGTCCAGTGGGCAAAACCCTCCAGAAAGCCACTGGCCAAGATGAGGGTACGTAATTCATTTGAATTTGAAAAATGTAGAAATGAACCCGTCAAATACTGGTGGGAACTGTGGAATAAAACTACCGAAGCAATGAAGAGAGCCGAAGAGACCAGGCAGAAACGCCAAGCTAACGTTATACTGACTAGATCAGAGAAAAACAAGAGCTCCAGAAGGTACAGGACGCCAAGGGGGCCAGGCAGAATGTCCTCCTCATCCGGCCCCTCTGGCAGGCGAAGGAGCACAGCTTAAAGAACAGATGGTGCGGCAGTTGCAACAGGACGTGGACACGGAGGGTGAGTCTTAGGGACCTCGCCATCTGTGCCATTTCTGTGTGAAAATCTCTCACTTAGAGCTTGGAAATACTTGGACCATTTGCTACTAGTCGCTACAGTGATGGCAACTGGAGTCTTTTCTAAGCTGCCGTCTGCCCGCAGTGGCTATGGTGCTGGGTTTCCTCCCTGGCACAGCCCCCTGGAGATATGCTCATGTAAGTGTGAAAGTTCCATGTACAAGCACAGAGGTGCACAGTGGACATCAGATGGCCAGGCCATTTGCATGATGGCCTAGGCGGCATTTGTGTAAAGAGTAATCGCCAAAATTCATAGAAGTGACACATGAAATAAACTTTTCTCTGCATTAAAATATTCACTTTATTAATGTTATGGGGGTGCAATAGGAGCTAGTAATGTGTGTGACAGACTCCGTATTTTGCCTGTTAATTCTCTGGCTTGGTTTATTGGCTTCTTAGAGGACAGTAGGGTTGAGCTGCCAGGGGCACCTTGGCCTGCTTGAGCGTCCGCCAGGTGGCTGGGTGGCGAGGAGGGCAGGGCTGCCGCCCGTGGTGGGGTGCTGCTTCCACTTTAGGGTGCTCAGTTCTCTGGTCGGCCAGCTGTGCCCTCGTCTACCCAGTGCCTTTCAAGCTTTGGTGTGTGAGTTGCTTTGAAAACACAATTTATGGATAGAACATCTGTCCATTATTTGCACATACATAGAATGATTTCTAAAGGAAAAAAAAAACAGTAACTGAGGCTGAGTTTTAGAGATAACCACAGGAAAACCTACCTGTGATTCTCAAGGAGGTGAAAATCCAGAATAAAACTGTGCCATGTGTCAGTGCCTTCCTCATCTTGAGAGCAAGCGGCCCCATGCCATCACTTCCTCCTGCGTCCATCCATGACGCGGTGGCTTTGCACAAAAGTCTCATCGCTCACCTCAGAGGAGCCATGCAGCACCACTCCCTCCATATTTGCTGTTCCTCTCTGTCTCCAAGAATGAGTTCATGGCTTAGTTCTAGGAGAACAAAAACACTTCTCTCTCCTCTATCTTCTCAAGGAGTTGCTTTTTCTCATGACAGTAGAGTGAGTCACAACTCCCTCCGCCCACACCTCTAGTGTCATTGCATAAAGATGGGCCTGAGGAGCAAAGGCCCCACCCAGTGTCGCTGAGCAGCCTGCAAGCCCATCCCACCCAAGCCACCCCCGAGATGCTCGGGAATGGTCTAAACTTCCGTCCTCAGGGCTCACACATCCTTTCTTTTTCTTCTCTTTTTGCCCACTACACAAGCACTGAAATGTAAGTCTCCCTTCCCGAAGTAATCCCGTTTCTTCCCAGCCAGCAGAAGCACAGAGCAGCGCACCCCAGAGTTCGCACCTGAGTACGAACTCTGCTTGTGCTTCCTGTTACATCTCCCCAAGCTGCATGGGCTGAAACTTGAAGAAATACGAAACTAATTTCACGGAAACTCACTTTTTAAAAAACTACCACAAGCAAAACAAAAACATCACCAGAAAATTAAACACAGAACTACCCTCACCAAAGGTCAGGTCAAGAAACCGAACAGTATTTTTTAAAAGTTTTGTTCAAGGTTCTTTCCTGTTAAGAAACCATGTACTATTCTGCCTCACACTGAAACTTGTGCCTTGAAAGCAAAGGCCTCCTGCCACCTGGATGCCCCCCTGGGCTACCTTCCTCCCGAGACCCCAGCTCCCTTCTCATGCTACACAGGACACCCTCCTGCAACTGCCTGATTGGTGACTCAGCGCCACACATGGCTGCTGTCTCACCCAACAGACCTGAAATTTCTGTGCTCACAAGGCCAGCAGAGGGCCATGACCAGAACAAATAACTCACACCCTGCAAAGTGGAAAGAGATGGGAGAAGCAGCGTAACCAACCCAGGACAGCACTTACCACTTGGATCACCACTCACTTTGCTATTCCCAGAGTCTAAAACCAGAATGTGAGCAGGCAAACTTCAGATGATGGGCTCTAATTAGACAGGGCCAGGGCAAGGCACCTACCCACAGACCACTGTGCTGACTTGGGAGACAAGTTCTCCTCTGCAGAGACCTGCTTTACAGCAACCCTTTGGACTTTTCCTTTGCATTCGTAGAAGTACAGGATCAACAAGCATAATCTATGTTCTGCTTTCCAGGATAATATTCTCACATCCTTTGGGCAGGCACTCACAGATATAATTACCTATGCATCTGTGTACATTGTTACATAAAATATTAATGTTAAAATTCCTTTTTTTCAGGATAAGACCCAGATGTTAAGGATAATACAGGGCCACAGAATATGACATCATGTTAGTTATCTTCATTCTGCCCAGACACATGTGTTGTCATTTAGTGCACAGTAAGCAAGGAAGGCACACTACTTATTTCACTGAATACAAGCAAATTCCAGCTTATCTGGTGAGGAGACACTCACTGTCCATCACACACTGACCTTGAGAGGATGGGGCCAGCACAGGATGCTCCTGGCCTAGCACCATCCCTGATGGCCCAGAGCCTTGGGCCTTGCAGTCCCCTCATGGATCCCATCACAGGGGGTAACTACGCAGTGTGGACACTGGCCAGAGACCAAGTCCATGGAGGCAATTTCCTCCTCTCCAGGAAGCAGCACAGGTCCAGGAAATCCACTGCCCAGGCTGCTGCTCCCCCGCGAAGGAGAAGAGGCCACCCAAAGCTCTACAGAGCCGTTTGATGGACGCCACGTAATTCTTCCCTCTTCAATCCTCTGAACCTGAATTCAAACAGGCTCTGGAGATGACATGAGCAGTCAAAGCTCCCTCTTCACAGGAAGACGGACAGGTACTGGCTGCAGTGAGTGCAAGCCTCTCCCTCCACTGAGGAGGCCAATGGCTGCCCTCCCTGCTCTGAGCACAAGGTCGTCTCTAGCTTACTTGTGAAGGGTTTCAGAGCGGTGGACCTGCACCTTCCACAGGCCTAGACTGGGCCAGGATGGCCCCACTGTGCAGGGCACCTCCTCTGGGCTATTGCTGTCCCTCTGGAAGGCAGCTGACAGTGTGGACCCCAGTTCCCTACAAGGCTACCAGGCCACTCTCAGATCCCCAATGTGGCCCAGGGGCACCTCTGTTCCTTGGTTGGTGTGGTCCAGGGCCTGTCGCAGGGACTGCCAGGATCATGGGAGACACTGGTCATCATCATGACGTCAGCCCTGCTCCCATGTCCCTCCCTCACCTGCCCCTCTACCAACAACAGGCAGACCTACAGAGCTATGCACTGCCATCTTGGAAAACGCTGAAAGCACTGTAGGCAAAGAGCGTTTTGGGGGTGTTGTGTGCAGAGGAAATCTGCCCTCTGTGCTATGCGTTCACACTGCTGCTCTGAGTCCTGTGTGAAGAGAGCGACCACCTTCACTGTCCCATGAGGGCCCGTGGTTCCGGGGAAAGGCTCTTCTCCAAGATGGCCCCATAAGCATAACACACTGGCGGGGAGCAGCTTTCACTACAATCCCCACCATATGCCCCGTCCCTTGTACCGGGTATTGAACTCAGAGGTTTGGGCAGGCCATCTGCCTGTGAGCCACACTCCCAGCCTTTTATTTATTTTACTTTTGTTTTGTTTTTGTCTTTTTCAGTCAGGGTCTCTCTGTGCAGTTCAAGTCAGCCTCGAGCTCACTTCGTAGCCCAGGCTGGCTTTGAACTCCCAGTGATCTTCCTACCTCAGCCTCCCAAGTGCTGTGATTACAGGCGTGCGCCACCACACCCAGCCCAGCCTTTTATTTAATTTTGAGGCTGGATACATTGCTCAGGCAGGCCTTGAACCTGAGTTGCTCTGCCTCAGCCTCTTGTGGAGCTGGCATGTCAGGCCTGCACCACTCTGCTGGGCTTCTTCACACTCGCTTTCCGTGTCTTTCTCCCTCCTTGTGAGGGGGAAGAGTAGACTGTGTGGGTGAGG
Source organism: Dinomys branickii (assembly GCA_004027595.1). Classification (NCBI taxonomy): domain Eukaryota; kingdom Metazoa; phylum Chordata; class Mammalia; order Rodentia; family Dinomyidae; genus Dinomys; species Dinomys branickii. The sequence continues at coordinate 39,992 of PVLD010004835.1, read as the reverse complement.
ACAGAAAGTGGGTGGGACCCAGTACAGTGCATCTTCAGAGGGCAGGAGAGCACACCTCACTGTGCCATGTGTGAGGGGCAGCACAGGCCTCAGGGAAGGAGGAGGGAGGCGAGGGCCCTGCCGCTGCAGAGGACAAGACACACTCTTCAGACCCACACTGTGAGGAGCAGGGCCTGAGCGCTCAGCCTCCACAAGGGCTTCTTTACAAAGACAAACTCAGAAATGAAAACCCAGGCCCGAGGAGGGTGAGGAAGGGCGGGGGAGATGGCGCACCTGACCCTGGTTGTTGGGAGTTGCTGAAGCTGGAAAGTAACTCCGCATGCGGGACGAAGCCGGCCTAAGAACACGGAGCTCCTCCCAGCACGTAAACAAGCCGCTGTAGCTTGTTAACTGGTTGCCGGGCAGAGGCTGAAATTGATTCTCTCAAGGGTATAAATAAATGCTCTCCTATTCCTGGGCAGCTCCCCTCCCCCCCTCAGGAGAGGGGGGAGCCTCCGCCTGACCCCAGCTTCTCGTCTCTTGTCTGTTTTTCCCTCTCTCTTCTTTCCCAGGGTACAGCAACAGCCCTACGGATCCTCACGCTTGGTGCCTCCAGAGGTGGCACTGCGGCCTTATCCCAGGACTGCAGGGAGCTGTGGAGATGTGTGGTCTGGTCCGTGGCTTCCTCAGCTTGAATCTAAGGACCCCTGTAAGAAGAGAAGCTGTCCTCAGGCTGCACTACAGCTCCCTCATGGGTCACGGGAACACATTTCTCTATCAGCAAAATACACAAAAGGGGGCACCGAGAGCCTGAGAGTGGCACAGCTTCAGCCTGGCTGTGAGGTCAGGAGCACTGTGGAGTCTCTGAGGGCCATCTGAAGAAAGAGCCTTAAGGACAGGGGCGGGCTTGTGGCTTTCGCACCCCCACAGGGCCGGGCATCTGCGCAGCACTCAGCCTCCTGCTGCAGGGCCGCCGGGGTCTGACTGTGTGGAGCCAAGGTCAGTGCTGTTGGAAGCTCTGTGCCCTCACTGGTTTTGCGGCATTAAGAGGGGTATAATGTGGGAAAAGCCTCAAACTACATCATTCTGGTCTGAGATGGATTTCCCCACCTCCCTTTCACTGCCTTCCTTGGGTCACTATTCTAGAAAATCACTTTTCTGTACAGATTTGGCAGTCAGGACACCCAGTCTGCACTCTACAAGCTGGCCTGGGTCCAGCCAGCCGCAGCTTGCGTCCTCTATGTCCTCTGCCTCCTCTGCCACCCAAGAGCTGGAAGGGCCTCACCCAGGCTGCCTGCTAGATGTTTCTAATTCTTCTACTCACCCAAAATTAAACTGGGTCTGTCAACCTAAAAATAGGTTCTGGAGATTTAGGCTTAAAGATTAGCTGGGTGTTTCCCAAAAGCACCATTAGTTATCCCTAACAAAGATACCTGTCATCCCTGAGATAAAAATACATTTTACTAAAAAATATAGAATGACAAGAAACAGTAAACCCACAGGTGCACTTGTGGTGAGCCATCAGGTCTGTCCCAGACAGAAGTGGAAAGGAGTCTCCTCTCTCAACCAGCAGCTCTGTTGGCGATGCTGAACCAAGTGAGGCAGCCTCAGGCCAGAAGGCAACAAGGGTCTGGTTGCAGCTTCCTCCCTCAGTCTGGCCTATTTCAAGCCCCCAGCAAGGACCTGGCAGCTGTGTGTGCACAGATCAGTGTGGCACTGCTGCCTGCCCACAGGCCACAGACTGGCACAGCTGGGGAGCTCAGAGACGGGCAGACAGCAGGGCAGGGCTGACTATGAAGGTCTGCCTCCCAAGCACATCAACGCCCTCAGCAGTTCTCCTAAACCCATTAGTTTAAACTCATGGGGATCTAAAAAAGTCCAATGCACACAATCAGACAGAAAGGCAGTGCTGGGGCTGAGAGGCTGGGCAGCGGGAACATGCCTGCGCTTCTGGCTGTAAGAGGGTGCGTCCTTGGGAGCTCATATGTAGCATAGGGGGACAGGTGTGTTGACTAACTTGGTTGTAGTCATCACTGCATGAGGTGTGTGTCCATCGGATCATCTTGTATACCCTGGATATATAGTCAAATGTTTTAAAATAAAAATGTAAATAAATTCCTTGACAACAAAATCAATGGCAAAGGACCTTGCAGAGGGGCTGTACAAATGAGAAGGCCAGGTTTGCCAAAGTCAGCAGAGCCAGCTGAGTTGGCCTCCAGGAGGCTTCTCTGGGTTGCTAAGGTCAGGACGATGATTCACGGCCACCCTTGAGCACACGCAGCTTTTGCTCACACGAGGAGCATCCAGTAGTGACCTACAGTGTGGGTGCAATGGTTTGGGGGATGTTTTGCTTTGTTTTTTGGTGGTGCTGGGATCCAACCCAGGAGCCACACTGCTGCCTCTTAGAGAAGGGACATTGTCACATTTGTACAGATCAGGACCTAGGAATGTAGGGACAGTACCCAGTTTGCCCAGGCACAAACATACCTTTTCCTCCTTGGCACACAGCTCTCAGGGAGTCTGTAGTCCTGGGTGGGGAAAGAGGCCTCCCACACCAGGCACTGAGCAGTTAAGGGGCTCTATATCCTTGTGGGTATTTCAGGCCTTCTGCTTTCTCCTTTTTTACAATTACTCACTGCTAAACATCTCTGGTTTTTCTTTTAGGTTTTCTTCACTATAAATAAACTGATTACAATTACTGGAGGACTTGACAGTTGGAGGCCTTGAGGGTCACTATCTCAGAAGTAGACTTCAGACCCCAAACAAACCCTCTCCTATACTGCTGGGCCTCAAGGCTGATCTGGTCCATGCCACTCAGCAATGCCTGTGCTCAGTGCTGTCACCTTCCTGCCCCTTGAACTGTAACCAGGGTGCTGCTGGTCATGATGACACCTGTCTCCAGCTAAGGCTGCTCTCCAGGAGTCCCAGTTGCAGGGTGTGCTCAGTTGTACAGCAGAAACCACTATTTGCTCATCTATTTCACTTTCTTGAAGTATCTCTTAACATCTCTTTTACTCTCACATAGAAACGGTGTTTGAAACAATTATCAGAGCGAGATCTTAGGGAGTTTCATAGTATGCATCTATTTCCTGCTGAGAAAATTTGATTTCACATTTGACAACCTAAAGAAAAACTATCTGGACAACACCTTAGAAGGGGTAAAGGGCAATATAGTCTATCAACAGAACCATGCTTCGAAAAGGAGCAAACGAGACTAATTATTTAGGTATTACCCCCAAAATAATGTTACCTGTTTCTTTCAAGTCAAAATTAATCAATTAATTTTTTTTATTTTTTAGATTCCAGGTTCTTTTCATCTCAAATAAAAAAACTGAACAAAATGAGCAAAAAACGGTGGTAAAGTTTATTCAAGAAAGTAAAAGTTAAGAGTAAGAGAGAAACTGGCTCTGCAGAACGAGCTTGGGGTCTGGGGCTGAGTGAAAGAGGAAAATCCAGATGAAAGGGGACCCTGGAGAAAGCAGCACAGAGGCTGAGAGGAAAGCCAGGGTAGCCCCAAGTCAAATGTAAACTCTTCCAACTCTCCACACACAGCCCGAGCACGACTTGGGAGGGGAACCCATACACCTGGTGCCAGGCCACGTGACCAGATGCAGGCATCCTGGGAGGAGGTCCAAGGCCCTGCTCTCATCCACACTGCAGAGGGCGCCCAGAGTTCCTCCAACCTTTGTGTGCATGGCTAAGGCCAAGGACAGGGCCAGGAACCCCCACCCCCACACACAGGTGGGGGTGAACTTGTGCCCCTGTCTTGTGCAAGATTCAATTTTAAAATCACAAATAAAGAGAAACTCTTATTCTTGAAACCCTGTCACTAAGTGACATCCAGGTCTTCGCATTGGTTACTGGGGCCCTAGGCGCCCTCTGCAGGGCATGCCGCCTCTCCTTCCTGCTGGCGTGGAGGACCTGGAATATGGATCTCTCCCAGAATGAGACCGCCAGGCCCGACTCAGGAACAAGGCCCTATGTTCTCTTGGTTCCCAGGTTGGGCCAAGCTGCCTATCACCCCAGCCCCTACTCAGAAGCACAGCAGGATCCCGGGAGTCTGGGCAGCCATACCACTTCTTCCCGCTGTGGAGTCTGGGGACCCAGAGCAGAGGGGCACAGCCATCACCCACAGGGGGGCTCAGTTCCCTTAAAACAAAACCTCAGTTACTCTCCTTGCTTTGAACATCATAAACTTAGAGAAATGAAAGCAAAACAGCCTGAGGAGTTCCACGTTTTGCACTAACTGCGTGTAAAACAGCATCCAGGATGCTTGGAAGCTATTGGAGCAGAAGCCCTGGACTCAGGACTCTGTGTTGCTGGTCTGTAGACATCAGATGGCTACTGGCATCTCTGAAGAAAGCTGGTGCCTGCCAGTTGGGGGGAAGCACAGAGCCACGAGGTGACAGGCAGGGGTGACAAACCGGAAAGAGGCTGCACAGACCCAAGCTGACAGCGCGGGTCAGGCCCAGTGACTGAGTCAAGGTCGCTGGAAGGATTGTCTGCAGGGCTGCTAGCTACACCATTCTCAACTCCCACTTGGGTAGTGTGGTCTTCAGGGATTAGCAAACAGCTTGTACAAGCGGTTATATCTACGCATATGCACCCACACACATACACATGTCCACACAGAGGGCACATGTGCACATAAAGATATACAAATACAGGTACACACACTCGTGTGTATGTATTTTGAAATCTCAGTTCTAGACAAATAGAGGCTAACACTCCCACTGCAGTTTTTACCAGATTGGGCTTTATATGCAATGAATAGATTATGAAAATAACATTATCTACAGAAACTATTTCAAGGTAGACACCATTTCCCAGTCTCTTCCAGTTATCCTGGCTGGGAGGCAGAAGAAAGACGCGGCTAGAATGTTCCAGAGCCCCTGTGATGAGACGGCAACAGAGTGTCATGCTAGTCACCTGACAACCTGTGTTGTTAATCAGTCAACAACTACTTATGGCAGAAAAAGAAAGGAGATAACATCTTCCCAATCACTCCAGATGTGTGGCTTCCTTATGTAAATGTGAGTCCACCCCGACTGGCAGTGTTGCTATAGCTGTGTGGAGTGCTGGCACCGGCACGTTCCTGACAGTGATGTGCTTCAGAGCCTGACGTGACCAGATGTCCTAGGGTGCAAATCACCCAGATGTGGCGCAGCTCCACAGTCCTACACCCCAAAGGCAGCCCCTCCCCACAGTGATGCTCCCTTGTGGCAGAGTGGGTTGGGGGAAGCTTCTCTGTGGGAATTTGAGGCCCTGCTGGAGTGTTTCCTCTTGTAACAGTGGCAGGGACTTGTTGGTAATTCACGTGTGATACTGTTATATATTTTTCTTACTTACATTTAACTAATAGAAAAGTTATTTTGCTTTTCAGAGCAGATAGTAGCTGACCTAGGAGATTACCCAGAAACATTAAGTCCCCAGGGCAAGCTTTTGCTGGCCAATAACCCTTTACCACCGAAGCCAGGGAGGTCCTTTATGAGAGACCTGGACATCCATGGCCACACTGCTGGTCTGGAACAGTGTCTCCCAGGAGAGCTCCCCTCTATGTCAGAGAGACAACCCACCCTTTCTTGTCAGGGAAGCTGTCTGAATGATGGAACTGAGGCAGCAGCAGGCCTCTGTGGTCACCCTCCTCTGCCAAGGACATCTTCCTACCCTGTAGAGCCCCACTTCCTCTCCTCCCGCCAGAGTGACACCTGCCGTAAAGTTACACCAGCACAGTCTCTCCTCACAGTACGGTCCTACTCAGTATTCATGCCGCTCTAGTTTGGCACAAGGCTAAGAATTTCACCCAGCTTGGGTGAACACACAAGCTGTGTGACATGAAGATAAATTTGGCAGTGGTTGCTTAGGAACTGACAACAGTGCAATTTGATAGTCAGCTCCCGGAGCACCCACCCCAACACCTTTTCAAGTGCCAATGTCTGAAAGACATTCATTATGTTTCAACATGTGACATTTCCTTATGCCTTTAAAAATGATTGATTTCTTTTAAAAAGCCTTTTTATAATTCAAATGAAAACAAAAATAATGAGACCGGTCATCAAGACTCTGCTCCTGTTGGTGTCTGGTACCCTCATACTCATGCTGGTCTGTGGAAGTAATAAAGACAAAAAGGAGGAGGAGAGCAATAATTCTAGAACTTCTGCTGTATCCCAGATTCTCAGATGTTGTGCTTCCATTTTCATTTGATTCTAGAAATTTTTAATTTTCCTCCAATTTCTTCAATGACTGACTTTCTTCAGTCATTCACTAATGGACTGCTGAGGGCCGGTGATATAGCTCAGTGGGACAGCATCTGCTTGGCAAGCACAGGGTCCTGAGTTTGATCCCTGATACAAAGGAAAGAAAGAAGAAAGGAAGGAATGAGAGAGGAAGGGAGGGGAGGGAGGGAGGGAGGAAGGGAGGGAAGGAAGGAAGGAAGGAAGGAAGGAAGGAAGGAAGGAAGGAAGGAGAGAAAGAGAGAAAGAGAGAGAAAGAGAGAAAGAGAGAAAGAGAGAAAGAGAGAGAGAGAGAGAGAGAGAAAGAGAGAAAGAGAGAAAGAGAGAAAGAGAGAAAGAGAGAAAGAGAGAAAGAGAGAAAGAAAGAAAGAAAGAAAGAAAGAAAGAAAGAAAGAAAGAAAGAAAGAAATTGCTCAATCTCTACGCTTGAATAATTTCTGTGGTTTCTCTTTCCGTTGATTTCCTTCCATCATGATCTAATAAGATGCAAGAAATTACTTCAAGTATTTTTGTATTCAGTAAGGTTTTCTTTGTGACCTAAAACCTTATTTTGGAAACATTCCATGAGCTGCTGAGAAGAATCTGTATTCAGTAGTTGCTGGATGGAATGTTCTACAGGCATCTGTGAAATCCATTTATCTATGGTGTAATTTAACTCTGATGCTTCTGTTGTTTTTTGTCTGGATGACCTATGAATTCTACAGCTAAGAAAGACTTAAGATGTGTCATCAGAATAATCTACTGAGCAGTTTCTAAAGATAGAGAAATAAAAGATGAGGGAATGAAGGAGAAGGAAAGCTGTGACTCACAGAGAGAGGAAAGTAGCATCGAAGCAAATGGTGATTTGTCATTTTTTTCTCATGTTGATTATCTTTTAAAAAATAACTGAAGTCCATAGTTTATTTTCTTAGTTTTCATGGACTGTCCTTGTCTGCTTCAGTACCCAGGCATGACCCTCCTTACACTTAGTCATCAAGGCTCCTCTTGGCTGTGACATCCCTCATTTTTCACGGCCTTGACAGGTTTGATGATCTTGGTCATGTATCTGTAGAATTTCTTCTCTTGGAATTTATCTGATTTTTCTCCTCATCATTCAAGTTTGGGAAATAAAGACCATGAAGGTAAAGTGTCATTTTTGTCCTACAGTAACCAGGACTTCCTGTTGGCCTTGACCTTGGTCTCTGGCTGCAGTTGTGTTTGTCAGGTTTCTCTACTGGGCAGTTTCTCCCCCTTTCTCACTATACAGTTGGGAGCAAGTGAAGGTGCAGCGCCACTGTGAGGAGGGAGGGAGCACTTATGACCCCAACTCCTCCGAGAGGTGCATCTGTGGTAATTACTCATCTCCATCTGAAAATGTGCATGAGTGGAAATTACTCACCACAATACTACTTTTAATGGTCAACACTATTAAATTTTAAATTATGTTATCACCACATTCCTGAACACTAGTTTTCCCTAAATAAAATGTAAATAAAGAAGAATAGGTCATTGTAGCAAAGGATTAAGTTGATCTACTTGAGATCTTCAGATGGGGTCGAAATCTACCATACACAGATTCAAGTGTATATGAGGTCTGAACATTCTGCACATCACCGTTTAAAGATTAGACATGACCACATGGAGGCAAAAGATTAACAGAAATACTACATTTTAAAATAAATGTGGCTGGGCATGGCAGTGCATACCTGTAATCCCAGCACTGAAAGAAGCTAAGGCAGGAGGATTTCAAGTTCAACTCAAACTTTAGCAACTGAGTGACAGTGAAACTTCACTCAAAATAATTAAAAAGGTCAGAGCATGCAGCTAAGTGCTAAGGCCCTGGGTTCAATCATCAGTAATGAAATACATATTTGGTATAATACTACTAAAATATACAACTATTTTATTTCATATATATGTACACATACATACATACTCTGGCTTAGCAAAATACATAAAAACCACCAGTTACATCCTGAGTTATATACACTACTATAGGCTAACTTTGGACTTTGGCTGTAATTTATAATGAAACAACTGGCTGTACAAACAGGTAAAATGCAATACCATTGTAAAACTTGTATTGTGTTTGAATTATTTACTGATCCATTGTTTCAGTAACCATTTATGGAGTGCCTACTGTGTGCCAGGTATTGGGGAAGCAGAGAAAAATGAGATCATTCCATTGCCCCAAGCAATTAGCAGACAACAAACTGAATGATAGGATTAGGATTCCAGCTAGACTGGAATCATTAGAAGAAACAAAACGTGCTAGGAATGAAAAGCCAGCCTGCCAGAGACCGTCCAAGGTGAGGCTTGCTCACAAACCCACTGAACAAATACAGCTTTGGCGAACAAACATCAGGCTCACCTTATCAAAGGGCGGGCACAGCCCAACTCACCCTGCTCTCAAGGTGGCAGACAGCACCCACGAGCCCAGCCCTGTCAGCCTCCTGGTTAACACAGGGAAACGAGCGGGAAACAGGGAGCAACGTGGGGCTGCGGGCTCCACATGCAGGCAGATACCCGGGCTCTTGACACGATGGCTATCTGGGCAGGAGTGGAGATGAGCCAGCACATGCAGGCTGGTGAGGGTCTGCACAACAAAGAAACAAAAGCCTGAAGACTAATCAGCTCCCACTACCAATGGGTATCACCCTGCTCTTAGCATAACTCAGGGCACAATGTTCCAACTCCTGAGGTAGAAAAACTGATGCTAAAATCATGAAAATAATTATTTTAGAGGAAACAAATTCTTTCAATTTGGAGTTTTTCTGCAGTTTGATCTATTTCTGTGTTAAGACAGTTTGTAAACATATTGTAAGAATGGTATTTTTGGAAATCTCAACTCACATCTTCAGGCATTTTTCTATCGCTATAATGACTGTCTGGTGCCCAAATTAAGAACCTTGCACCCAGCTACAACCAAGATGATCCTCTGCTTTAGATAACGTGCACAGACAAGCAAGTGCATAAATATTTTCAGTATGCGCCAAACAGGAGACCTTTATCTGCAGACCACAGTACTGATGAGTGAACTAGTTCGCAGCTGTCTTCCCCATCTTTCTCACTATTCCTGGTCTGTACACCTTTAATCTCATCCGGAAAACCACATTTACTAAAAACACTGTGATCACTTTTCAGATCCTTCCTTAAAAATAAGTAGGAGTGCAGTCTGAATAAGGTAAGCAGGTCAGCCAGCTGAGTCCACAGCCACCCCACCTCGATGCGCCCAGCCTTGTCTGATCCCCGAAGCTAAGCAGAGTCAGGTCTGGCTAGCACTTGCATGCGAGAACCAACCGAAATGATTATCAGTTCCAACCTAACTGTAGGTTCTTTTTGCACAGAGAATTCTGATTTTCCTTAACAAAAAAGTAAAGGCAGGCAAAAAAAAATCCACTCAAAATCACATCCCGAAGCCTAACGAACAATGTCGCAGGCATCGCCCTTGGAGCGGCGAACAGGGAGGAGCCGACTGACTGGGTTCTGTCACCACCCCTGCACCTTCTGGAACAACAATGTTTGAAAACAATGGGGAAGGAGGAAGAGACGGCAAGGCTGTCTCGACGCCCCTGGACGCTCTGTCGCCAGCGGTCTGGGGGTCATGTGACAGCAGTGAGCTGTCAGAAGCACAAACCAAACAGCACAAGAACACTGGGACCCACTGAGGACACTTGGGAGCCAGCAGTTACTTTTCAGAGATGCACCAATTCAGACAGTGACATGGTGCACAATCCCTCCAATCCCACAAAAGACAGAGCGGACTAAGGCATGAAGAAGCAGCATGCAGAGGGAAGTGAGCCAGACGTGCCTTCCAGTTCTGGGACCTCAGGCCGTGGCACGGCTGCACCCCCTCAAGCGGGAGGACCGGGAGCCGCCATTCGTGGCCTGATGTACCTAGGCCAAGACCTCTGCTCTGTGACTGCAGAACACTGTCTCCCAGCCTCGCTCTTTGTCCCCGCTGGTAGAGGACTGCCCTCTGTCCCCATGGTCACACAGCCTGTGCTGCCATCCTGTCCGTGTGTCTGGCACCATTTCCCCAGGCTGTCCATGGCTACAGTTCCTCTTCTCTCTCTGTTCATGCCCCACAGGCTTCAGTCCTACCATGAAGTGCTCTTGCTCCTCACAGGACCCTGTGTCCCTCTGTACCCATGTGCAGGAGCTGCTCTGGTCAGGGTCACATCCACACATGAGGCTGGATGAACACATGAACACAAATCAGACCTTTGTAGCAGGAAGCCACTGACAGAGGGTGGTCCTGGGGCTGGCAGGATGCATGCCAAGCCCTCAACTGACACCTAAGGTGTGCTCACTGCGGTGGGCAGGGGTGCCACAGGAGAACTGCTAGTGGAACAGGGTGTCGCTGTCTGGTCAAGCCACTACAGGTGCCACTAAGAGCTGGGAAGCACTATGGGTTTACCACTGCCACATTTAGGGACCTGGAAAGGCTAGGGAGGCACATGGACAAGAAGAGCTCAGGCTCAGATGGACAGAAACAGTAAAGGGCACAACAGGGGTGCCCAGGCCTGTGGCATCTGTGCACATTAGGGGGCTGGTGGGCGGTGAACAGGGTACTCACCCAGCACCAGCAAGGCACAGGGCCCAGGCTGCCACTGGGTCGGGGGTCAGGTCTGGACACTCCTCGTGCCCTGGCTAGGGGACCTGCCTGGCCAGGTTCCCCACACCACCGGGCTGCTCGGCCCTGCTCTCTGGCTGTCCCTAATCCAGTGGTGATGGAGTCCTTGCATAGCCACTGTCAGTCCAGCACCTAACTGAATACTGCTCAGCAGTCCCCAGTCCTGACAGGAACAGGTGCGGCCCCAAGGTGGTCTGGCCTCAGAAGCAACTCTTTCCTCATGACCACAACACAGCTCCACGTCAAGAGACCCCATCACTGTCTGAGCCCTTGGCTATGACCTACTCAGGTCCCCACAGTCCCAGTGCTAAGTGTCTCCACCAATGGCACCGTCACAATCACATCATGCTGGCCAGGCTTGGATTCTTCTGCCACAGCTTCCCCTTGGTGCCAAGCACGAGTGGGGCCCCTGCACTCGAGCCATCTTGAGTGAGTGAGCAGCACCTGTCTTCATCTCGGGTTAAATGGATAACAAGTCCCTCACAGAGCAACTATGCAGTGTCTCCCGAGGGGACATGGCCAGCGCTCCAGGAAACAATGTGCTGGGTTATGGTATGCCCATGGGAGACAGCTGACCTGAAGGGCCCTGTGGCGGGACTGCCACGCCTGCTCAAGGGACAGAAGCAGGCAAGGGAGGTGGGATCCCGGCCCAGGTCCCACAGCAGGGCCTGCGTTTGAACCTCCTTAACCATCCCACCACTGGCTATCAGAATGCACAGCAAGAAGGGCAAAACTACACAAGCTTGCCATGCTCAGACTTCAGGAGGCTGTCCTGGCTGCCGCAGGGTACATCTCAGCCCCCACGGGTCGCTCTTCCCTAGAACCTGGTGTCGCTGGGCAGGGCTGCAGTTGCAGCCGGTCACATTCCCTTGAGCGCAGCTGACCAGGCTTGGTTCTCTTTCTTAAGATACAGTTACAGGTTTGTTCTTCTGTGGAAAGGCTCAGGGAGTAATGAATCCCACAGCACCACTTTCCTCCCAGGAGCTAGCTCCCCCGCAGCACCCAGCTGAGGCCCAGCACCACCCCAGGACCACTGGGTAGCCACCAGAGGCCTGGACGCTGTGCACTGCACCAGTGCCTCCACAGGTACACCACTGTTTCTGGGAAACAAGGCTGTAGCTTTCATTATGGTTTCAGCCTAAACAAAATTCCAGCTTATTATTAAGAATGTTTAGTAAAATCAACAAGGCATTAAAAACTGCCTGTAGGAAGCTTGCCAAATTAGACACTTGCACGATGCCTCCCTCTGAGCCTGGATGCAAACACTTCCTGTCTCGACTTGGCTTTTCTGAAGCACCACCATGGCCTCCTAGCTCATGCACCCCTGTGTATGACTACGGAGCACCACAGGGGAGGCAAGGAACAGCTTTGCAGTGAGAGAAGCATGACTCCCACCAGGATCCGTGGCCAAGGAGCTGCTGGCCCACAGGGAGCTGGCAACTGAAGAAGCATCTCAGGATGCGTACAGTACTCAGGAGCTCCTCTCCCCACCCCTCTTCCTGTCCTTATTTTCAAAAGTTCTGTTTCCATTTTCTTTTCTTTCTTATCTCTTCCTTCCTTCCCCTCTCCACCCTCTCTGTTCCCCTTCTCAGTGGAACATTTTGAATTGTGGACAAGAGTTTTTTTAAACTACCTGGCCATGGTGGCATCTGCCTGTAATCCAAGCACTTGGGAGGCTGAGGCAGGAGGATTGTGGGGAGTTTGAGGCCATCCTGGGCTACACAGTGAGCTCAGGGCCAGCCTGAACTACATAGCGAAACCCTGCTCTTAAAAATTTTTTTTAAATTTCTTTTTTAAACTAGGTATTTGATACGTTTGGGCTTTAATTTAAGAATTCTTAAATTGGAGAAAATTGAATGAATTTGAGGAGTGAACTTGTAGACTTACTAGGAATTTTTTTGTGTGGCAGAAATGTCATTTTGAATAATGCAAAGAAAAAATGTTATGAGGCCCAACCTAAGTCAGTGTGCTCTTGAGTGAACTGAGTGTTTAAGAATGAAGCAAAGAGCCAGGGGTACAGCTCAGTGGCACAGTGCTCGCCTGGCAAGCACAAGGTCCTGAATTCAATTCCTCGTACCAAAAAAGATGAAGGAAAAATTAATACCATGTTTCTAGGGCACTACAGGAACTGTGATGGGTGCTGTATGTGTGTGTGCATACACATGTTATGTGTGTCTACACACATTTGCAACTGCATTTATATTGAAAAGAAAAAGTTCTGAATCTGTGGAAAAGAGATATCTAGTATATACAGTATATGATAATGAAAGATGAAAAGTATTTCTGATAATACTCTTTTCAAAAGTACTATATTTGTATTTTAACAAAATTGGAAAAGCTGGGCTTGATGGTACATCCATGTAATCCCAGCATTCAGGATGCTGAGGCAGGAGGATCTCTGTGTCTGAGGCCAGACTGGGCTGTTACAAACTGAGTTTAAGGCCAGCCTGAACTACATAGTGAAACCCTGTCTCAAAAAGACAAAAAAATATATTATTTGTAAAGGACAATTATAGCTAATATCTTGGTTCCTTTAAGAAAAAGAAGGATACAATGGAAAAATAAATAAATAAAGTACTCAGGAGAGCCCACCTGGACAGTGCTGCTTGCGTCCTGCCAGCGTGGACTGGCACTGACGAGGGGACCCCTTGAAAAGGGCAGACCCTCCCCAGCCACACGATCTGAGGCATGACACTCAAGGAAGTGACGTGCACTGCCTTCCCCTTCGCACTTCCAAGGAGGATTTCAGAGTGTGGGTTACCAAAGGGAGAGGCACAGTTCCCACACAAGTAAGAACCACACATACCAACCTCTTGGGCCCACTGGAGTCTCACCTGCTGCCACCCAATTCCAAGATGGCAAGAATATGATAGCAACCGCACAGCCTCTACTCATCTGCCAGAGCTTCAGTGCTTCTCTTCAGGGGACACAGATGGAAGAGACAGGGATGTGAGGAAACCACCTCTGAGCCTGTGGCTGTACATCCAGGAACATGGCCTCCTCTGGCACCCCGATCCCAGTGCAGGCACAGCTGTATGGAAGCCACACTCTGTTGCTTCCTCTTCACAAGCCCCACAAGCACCCTGTGAGCAGTGTGGCCACGGAGCCCTGCCTCCCCACAGCCAGGTCCATGTGGGAGGGGTCGGCCGCCCCAAGCCAAGGAGAAAGCAATAGCCAGCTCTCACTGAGGGATGCCAATCAACCAACCCTGTCTCACACAGCGACTTCACACGGCAATATGGATTGTGGCATTTTAAAGATCACCATCTTTGGGGCCAGGGGTGCAGCTCAGGGGTGGAGCACATGCCCAACAAGTGTGCATGGATCTGGTTCCACCCAGCACCCAACAGCAACAGCCTGAAGGGGAACCTGCCTGGGGTGGAGCTGTATGGGGCAGATAGCGCCCTCTCCCTCGATAAGTGCCTGGTGTCTGACTTACAGGTCAATCTGACTCGCCCAAGTGAGCTCCCAACGGGGAGGCCAACCCTGTAGCCTGTGCCCCAGTTCACCTTGAGAGGGCTGGGGGCTGCTAAGGCACAGGACGTCATGGAACAGCCTGCAAGGCAGCAATGCCAGTCACCCTAGGCTGGACTCTCTCCACCCCTGGGCACCATGGCAGGGAGCAGGTGAGGAGAGAGCGAGGAGGGCACTTGTGTCAACACTGATTGGTGGGACTGTGCTCAAATACACAGAGGCGGAGAGCCAGACACAAAGGCAGGATGGCTGCAAATACCAAGGACTCCTGGGAGAGGAGGTGAGACTGCTGTGAGTTTGGGGACAGTCCTCCCATCATTCCTAAAGCTGCGATGTAGAGGCCACACGTCCTGTCCCTCCAGTGCAGGGGGCTGGCACTGTAGTCTCCTATGGGGCCAGGGGCACCTGCTGGCTCAGGAAGAGCAGTGTGCCTGCCTGCTGAGAGGCCTGCTTTGGAGTCGGAGACTCCGGATGCCACTGTGTGCTTTCTGCGTGATGGAGCTGCCACAGCTCCCACCGGCACAAGCACTGTCAGCCTCTCCAGGATTCCTGCCTCATGCTTGAGGGCGAAGTGTGTCATGTAGGGACAGACCCCGTCACCAGCTCCAGCTGCCGCCTTCAGTGCACACAGAATGCTCCTGGCTGGGCACAGCTGGGGCTCAGTGGTCTTTCCGCCCACGCACACAGAGTAGTGCGCAAGGGATGCATCCTGCGTGTGCTCTGCATGCCTCTTCTCTGCCTTGCCCCAACCAAACCCTTGAGTCACTGTGGAGGAGCCTCAGGTCCTTGATTCAGTAGCTCTGCATCCCGGGCAGTGGCTCTAGGCAACAACCCCCACTGGGCCCACCTCTGAACACCACTGCCTTGGGGGCCAAGCCCTTGGTACAGGAGTCCTTGGGGATACTTTCTATTTATGCTGTAACACGCACTGCCAAGCGCTGTGCCTGGAATGGGGTCCAGCACCTCTCAGGCTCAAATCCCACACAGAATGCATTGTGTCTCAAAGCCATTCATGAGTCACCAGGTCCAGATGCCACAGCTCATGCTTCAGGTGACCCAGAAGATCCCACCCCAGAGAGAACCAAGGTTCACACTTCCTTCTGTCCTGTCGTGCACACGCACACATGCGTGCGCGTGCACATGCATTGACTTTATGTAAGAGATCACGTGGTTCTCAATAATGTGTGTTTTTTTTCTGTCCTGTGAAGTCCCCAGTCCTGGCACAGAATCATGCAGATCTAAGTCTTCAGTATTACAAGAGACCACAGTGAGTTTTATTTTGTTTTTGCAATTGATGAACACCCTGAATGTTTATCTTTGTGCCTTGGGCTCAACTGCAGCATCAGAGTGGCAGCCCCATGTCCATCTGGTGGGAGGTGGTGTCGGGCAGCCCTGTGGTCCCGGCTGTGAACACCTTGTGCACGAAATCCAAACTCTGGGAACCAGGGTAGGTAACTCAAGAAGGAAACAGTGAGACGAGTGCTGCTGAGACGTCTAATCAGAGCCAAACTTCCCTGAAGAGTCACAAAAGTCAAATTTTTATATGATGCCTCTCACACCCCAAAAAGACTACGTATGTGTTATGGTTTGTGTCTGATGTCCCCCCAAATCCTCATGCAGTTATGGGGTGGCTTTTAGAGTTTATGACTGATCCATGATCCAATGCTGGGATTATGGGTATGAGAGCTATACCCGCCCTAGGGCGGATAGTTTGTATACGCACGGGAGAGAAAGAGGCAGCTGCCTACCATTCCTCCCGCTATCCCTCCCCTCTTGCGCTTGTTGCTTTACTGTGTACCACCGCCACAAACTGTTGCCCTCTGCCATGTGCCACTCTGCCTCACAGCCAGCTGAGTATGGACTGAAACCTCCACAAACTGTAAGCTAAATAAACCTTCCCTTTCTTCATTTTGGGCATCGAGTATTTTGTCCCAGCAACGAGAAAAAAGTAACCAAGACAGGATGGAAAGCTGCTTTTTCTCCCATTCACACTACAGCATGCTACCCTTTACGGTGACACTTGAATGGTGTTTTATGACATGTGCGGCTAACTGCATGGATCCAGAGTATTACTGATCCCGTCTTACAGGTGAGGAGACCGGATGGTGCTGAGATTGGGGCTATGTGGGTGCCATCCCTGGGCCTGTGTGCAGCACTGGGAGACGTGGGCACTTGAGACCACAGCGCAGGTCCTGGACTAGATCAGGATCCTTGGCTTCCTCTGTCTCCAGGCAAAGCTTGGTCTTTGCTTCCAAAAAACATTTTTCACTTTTCTCTATATTCCAATTCCAGAAATAGCTTTGTACAGGCAAATCCATAATTAGCCCAGCCACCGAGAGCACAGGGAGTTTTCAGGAACTGAAACCAAAATATCTCTTTATAACCCCACAGGGAGCAGTGGCAAAAGGGGCTGTCAAGAATTACATGGAACTTCAGCACGCTCAACATATCATGCAGACAGGAAGTTTTCACAACTGATGAAAGAGACAAAGCAAAACAACCCAAGATCCAATGTCATTTATGAGACACACTCTAAATGTAAAGACACAGCCTAAAAATAAATTGACTTAAAAAGACACCATGAAAACAGTGCACTTTAGAAGATAGGTTGCAAAATAAACACCCAAGTACAACAGATTTCATGGAAAGAACTGCTAGGGGTGTAAATGGGGGTTTCACTGTAAGGAAAGGGTCAATTCAACAGAAGGATACAGCAACCATAAATGTATAAATATCTAAAAACAGACCACCAGAACACAGAAAGCAGAGGCGGGTGGAATGAAGGGGAGAACAACCTTCCTAACCATCACGGATAGAGACTGGGATCCCATCAACAGATGCTAGGACAACGCAGCTGGGGATGAGCAGACTGTAAAGGGCCAGCACAAAGCAGCCATAGATGATAGGAGAAGCTGTGTTCCAACAAAACTTTATTTATAAACAAGCAGTAAGATAGGTTTCACTCCCACGCTATAGTTTGCAGGCTTCTAAACTCCTACTACGATACTACTCATAATGATAACGAGCCTGATATTATTTTTAAAACCAGAGAAAACATTTATAACAAAGATCTCAGAAATACTATTAATTACTATAACATATGATGATATTACATGAAACAACAGCATAGCAGATGTCCTTTTCAAGTATTTGAAGATATACTTGCTAGAATTAAAACAAGTTGCAATTAATTTTAAAGACTGAAATCATATAAAGCACACACTGCCTGACCACATTAGAATGAAATTAAATAGCAGTATTACGATAACTGGGTAACTTCCATATATGGGAAATTAAATGATTCCTTTTATAAGTAATGCATGCACTAAAGAAGAAATCATGAAAAACTGGAAAATATTTTGAAGTGAATAATAGTAGAGATAAAACAGTCCAGATTTGGTGGGACGGAGCTTAAATAGTGCTCAGAGGGATGCCCGCGGCCCTACATGACTACATTAGAAAAGAAGACACGCAGTCCATTATCTGAATTCCCACCTGAATAAATTACATAAAGAAAAGTAAACTAACTTTAAAGTAAAGGAAGGAAAGGGGATGAAAGAAAATAACTAACATAAATCAATTACAAATTGAAGACTAACACAGGGAGTCAACGAAAATTGATTATTTGACAACATCAGTAAAACTGGTATGACTCTACCTAGGCTAGCAAAGAAGAAAACAGAGAAGACACACATTACCGCGATCAGGAATACAGAAGGAAACATCTGCAACACTCAGGAGAAAGAAAGACTATTACAAACAAATTTGTACCAACAGCGTTGACAACTCAGATGAACATGGACAAATACAGTGAAAGACATGTTACAATAATGAATGCAAGGAAGAACAGAAAAGTGGAAGAAGCCAATATCAATTAAATGACTTCAAATCACAGCTAGATCTCTCCCTGCATACACACCACCACACACAAACTAGGCCAGATAGTTTCTTGATGAATTCTAACAAATATGTATTTAGGGAAAATATAATTTCATCTTAATCTAAATTATTTTAGAAAATAGAGAATTACCTATCAACTCATTTTATGAAGCCAGTATTAATTATTCTGATGCCAAATCAGATAAATACATCACAAAAAGGAGAAAACAATAGGCCAAATATCTCTCATGAGCCCAGAAGGAAAATCCATGGCAAAATTTTAGGACACAGAAGTAAATAACATAAAAAGAATAATGCATCTTGATGAATAGGTTAGTATTACTAAGATGGTAGTTCTTCCTGAATTTATCTTTAAGTTATGTGCAAGGACAATTAAAATCATAGCATAGATTTTATATAGCAATGAGATTTTGTATAGCAAGGAAAGGATCTAAAGCCAAAAGAGCATGGGGACAGGATACGGTTGGAAGACTTACACTACTTAAGAATTCTAGTAAATCTATAGCAATCAAAATGATATGTTATTCGTATAAGGATAAACATACAGTACACTGGAGTAGAACAGAAATTCCAAAAACAGCCCAAATCTTATAAGACCATTCATTTTCCACAAAGGGACTGTGGTAATTTAATGGGAGAAAAGTATTTTAATCAAATGTTGCTAGACCAATTTTATCTTTATGGAAAAGTGAACTTGACCAGTAACTCACATCCTGTTCCAAAATTAACTTGATAGGATCATAGACTAAACAAAAGCTAAAACCATTAATATTATCAGAAAGATACACAGAAGAAAACCTTTGTGATATTAGGTTGGGCAAGGATTTCTTACACAGGACAGAAAACCCACAATCTATATATGAAAAAATTATAAAATGGATCTCATAAAAATTAAAAACATGTCCTTCAAAACACAGCTGAGAAAACAAACAGCAAGTCACAAAGTAGGAGAAATCATCCACAAAACACATGTATCTAACAAAAGTTTGTGTCCAAAATACATAGACGTGTTTTAGAAAGCAATAAAAGGCAAACAACTCAATAAAAGATGAGCAGAAGATCTGAAGCCACACTTCACAAAAGTAAACATGCAAGCAATAAGGACATACAATATCACTACTCATCCGGGAAATGCATGTTAGCACTACAACGAGATGTCTTTTTTTTTTTTTGGCGGTACTGGGGATTGAACTCAGGACCCTGTGCTTGCTAGGCAGGCGCTTATTCCACTGAGCTATATCCCTAGCCCCCTACAACGAGATGTCCGCAAGCCACCAAGACGCCTGAAGTCCAGGGCTGGTAAGGACTGGGAGACGCAGAACCCCGAGCAGTGCTACTTAGAACGCTGACAGAGCTGCTTTAAAATGGTCTTAACATTATCTTTTAAACGAAATACACACTTATCAGATGACCTGGCCAGCCAACTCTTGGGCGTTTAATAAAGAGAAATTAAAACACAGGCCCACACAAAGACTTCTCGGTGAAGTTTTATGGGAGCATTGTTCATCATAAACCCAAACCAGGAACCATTCAGACATCCATGCACTGATGAGTTAATGAGCAAATCACAGTCTCTGCATTATGGAACCCACTTAGCAACACACTAGGATGAGCCCTGTACCGCTGTGCAGATGAATCTGAAAAAATTACACTAAGTGAAAGAAATAAAACTAAAAGACAGCATGATGTATGCTTCTACTTATTTTGTATGAGTGGAAGAAAAAGAGACAGAAAACAGGGCGGAGTTGGCCTGGGCTCATGGCTAGGGTAATAAGCAAATGTTTCCAGGTGGTGAGATCGTTCTAAACCTGAACATAGGATAAATGACTTGGCTGTAAATAATTACTATAATTCATCAAACTGCTCACCAAAAGCGAGTAACTTTACTGTATGTGAGTTACTGTACCACAATAAAGCACACAAAAAGATGTCCCTCAGCCACAGAACAGATACCAAACGTACATACAAGCAAGTGAATTATACATCAGAGAAATGCAATCTCTGAATCTTCCATGTGTTTATTTCAATGTTTTCATGGGCAGTTTAAGAGACAATCATGTAAACCAAAGAACGGAGAAGACACCGTCCTTGAAACGTGGGTTGTACATCAGGATGACAAGCATTTCCCATCCATCCATAACAGGCTTTGTTTCACACTCGTGAATTCACTATCCCAACAAGAGACTTCGCATATTTTGACCTATGTTTATCTGCCTGTCTGGGATGTTTAACTGCTCCTTCCTGGTTTCATGCATGGTGCCATGCTGGGGATATAGCTCAGCAGTATAAGCCCCTGCCTGGCAAGTGCAAGGTCCTGAGTTCAATTCCCAGTACCAGAAACCTTACGCCTTTCATTTCACAGTCTCACCTCAGTGACCACTCCACCTCCTGCTCACAATGACCTAACTTCTCAGCAGCTTAAACACTTTGACTGGCAGAGTGATGGCTCCAAAGCTGTCCACACCTACTTTATTTAAGAAAGCCATTCTGCAGACACAGTTCAAGTAAAGACCCTGGGGCTGGGGATATAGCTCAGTGGAATAAGTGCCTGCCTAGCAGGCACAGGGTCCTGAGTTCAATCCCCAGTACCACCAAAAAAAAACTAAAAAGTTGGAGCTGGGGATATAGCTCAGTGGAATAAGCGCCTGCCTAGCAAACTCCGGGTCCTGAGTTCAATCTCTGGTACCGCCAAAAAAAAAAAAAAAAAAAGTATCAAGTAAAGACCCTGAGCTGGGATAGGACCAATGTTAATGACCTTCAACACAAGGCTCCTGGTGGAGGGAAAACCAGGGTTAAGGTCAGGGCACTGATGTGAGGGTAGGAAGGGAGGGAGACCGGGGGGTGGTGCGCCGCTGGCTTTGAGGACGTAAGGCCAGGTGCTGCACCGAGGAATGCAGGTGGTCCAGAAGCTGTGGGGAAGCAGGGTCTCTCAGAAAGCCTCCACCTGAGTGAACTCTGCTGACATGCTGATTTCACTCCAACAACACTTCTGTCACATGGAGCTAGAAGATGCCTCGTGTTGCTTTAAACCAGCAAGTTGTACCACTTTGCTAGAGCAGCAGTGAGAAATGAATACACCATATACCAATTCAGCTCATGCAACTGAACTGGGCGAGCAGTGACTACCATGCCAACTGTCACCAGTACCTGCAGCAAACAAACCACTGTCTCCCTTGCAGCATCACGACAGATCCAAGAATAAGACAACTTCCCAGATCACAACAGAGACAGGAGGTCGTAACCATGCCAGAGAGACAATCTCAGGAAATTGGGAGGACAGAAACGACACTGGTTAGAGGAAATCAAGGGTAACTGCATAGGAGGAAGCAAAGCACCAGACTCGGGGAAGAAGCAGCAGAGACAGGCAGAAGTGGCCAGCGAGGTGACCACCTATACCAGCCATTGCAGCACTCTAGGGGCAGGAGAGGAGGCAAGGGAAGCTGGTGACAGTCTAAGGAGACAGAGGTAGGAGGCAACAAGAGCCCAGGTGGCTGGGCATGGTGGTGCACGCCTGTAATCCCAGCACTCAGGAGGCTGACACAGGTGGATAGCTGGGAGTTCAAGGCCAGCCCAGGCTGCAAAGTGAGCTCAAGGACAGGCCCAACTACATAGTGAGACCCTGTCTCAGAATGACAAATAAACAAGAGCCCAGCCGTCGGGCACGCCAGAGCACAAGGTCCGCTCTCCTCCAGGCGGCCTTCTGACCAGCTTCTGTGTCGTCCTCCACCTGACCCTCCCACAGTGTTGTTCATGGGGCTGACAAGGGGCAGCAGCAGACTTCCAGGGTCCTTTCCAGGGAACCTGCCTACCAAGAGGCCTGACCCACACTCCTCCCAGAAGTTGCTTCCCCAGAGCTGCTGAGGTAGCATGTGTGCTCCTTCCGCCAGAAACAGCAGCACCTGTGATGCAAGCTGGGGAATCCGCCAAGCTCAGGAGACAACCAAGGAAGAGCCAGGGGCAGTGGGAGTGGGGAGGGCCCGGCCACCTCTGAAGTCTTCATTCAAGCTGTAGCTGCCCTTTGGCCTGAGGTCCAGCAAGGCCCTGCTCTGTCCCCAAGGTACAGTTTATTCAGGACACAGGCATGGCCCTTCAAGGACTGACAGACAAAGCAAGATGTACAAGGTGTCTGTGCCGGTACACCAGCATGGAATTTACATTTTATTTTTGTTGTGGCTGGGATGAAACACATACATGAAGAATAACACAGGAACGGTAGTTAATGCACAAGACCCTGAGAACTTTGGTGAGCATGGCTCAATCACGAGCAATCTCCTGCCATGGAAATACATGAGGGGTTTTATTCTGTTTTGGTTTGCTTACTGCTTCTATATGCTGCTGTGGCAGCTAACTCCGCCCCTTCTCACACGCATAAACCCTCTCTCTGCACACAGAAACCTGCCAGAGGGCATGAAGGATGCTGTAGACGTGGAAATTCCTCCAGGAGCTGCAGACCTGTCCGGCTTTTGGGGTGCCTCCCACCCCACAGAGCAGAGTATCCCCACAGCATGGTGGCAGAGGCCCTGCTTACTGCACTTCCCGAGCATCCTGTGGGTGTACGTACCATGAACCCAGGAAACAGACCTCCCTCCCCATGGAACAGCGCTCCCCACAGCAGCTCAGTCTTGCTGTTAGCGACAGTTCACACGAGGAGTTCTGGGGCAGAGAAGTTGCTATCCATGAGCAGACAGAGCGCACAGCGACGGAGGGGCCAGAGCATCCTGTGCATGTAGCTGCCAGAGCCAGGTGCCTCGGCCTGGGTCACAGCTGCCGGGGAGGCAGGGAGCCCGGCTAGGGGCTGTGAGGAAACCTCCAGAGATGTGCCTGGGCCCCTGAAAGCAAATGAACTCACTTCACAGACATCGCCAAGCTCATGCCTCTGCTGCTATTCCAGCCAGGAGTTTCTGCCCGGTCCTGGTGGGTTCTCGGCTCTGCCACCCTGGGCCACACCTGCACCCTTCCTGGTCTCCCTACCTGAGGCCCAGTCCCACCCCTATTATGGACAGTGAGAGAAGAGCAGTCGCGGCACTGTCCCCTGAGACCCAGCCCAGTGTCCCCATTCTCACTCAGGTCTCCTGAGCGGGTTCCTCAGCCCATAGACTTTTGCTGGCTATTCCTCCAGGCACAACACCGACATGACGTGGGGCTCTTCACCTATACCCGTGCACACATACTTCCAGTGACACTTGTAAACATCTGCAGATCCAACAAGGTCCTGCGACAGCGGGGTCTCTGGGTCACCCCGGCAAGTAGGGCCCGGGTTTCCAGGGTTCCCAGGATCCTGAGCAGGCTCTGTAGTCCGTAATCTGGAAGCCAGAGCTGGCCCTGGCGTGTCCCTGCAGGAAGGCATATACAGGACCGCGTATTCTCCACTCCCAGCAGAAGTGTTGCCGCTGGCGTATATATATATGAGGACTACACAGAGAAGTGAAGAAACAATAGCCACTAATTCTGGGTAGTGGTGACTTTTTTTCCACGGTAATTTTTATTA
This sequence comes from Dinomys branickii, assembly GCA_004027595.1. NCBI lineage: Eukaryota > Metazoa > Chordata > Mammalia > Rodentia > Dinomyidae > Dinomys > Dinomys branickii. The sequence continues at coordinate 16,303 of PVLD010004835.1, read as the reverse complement.
GTATGTTTATAAAGCATCATAAATACAGTACATCCTCCCGGGGTGCACTGCGGTCCTTTTACTCCCCCTTCCCTTCTCCTCCCTCCCATTTGCCCCACCCCCTGGTCCCTTACCCGTCTCCACATATAATCTATCTTTCACTTTGCTCTTTAAATTACTTATATTTGGGCTGGGGATACAGCTCAGTGGCCTAAGTGCCTGCCTGGCAAGTACAAGGTCCTGAGTTCAATCCCCAGTACCGCAAAAAATAAATAAATAAATAAATTACTTATAGTTGGGTTTCTCACATAAGAGAAACTATGTGATATTTAAGCCTTCTGTGTTTGGTTACTTCACTTAACACTACGGTTCAAGGTGCACCCATTTCCCACAAGCAACTCCAGTTTATCCTCCTTAGTGGCTGAGGGGTGCTCCGTGGTGTGTGAACATCACACATTCTTTATCCACTCATCTGCTGATAGACACACAAGCTGCCGCTAAGACTTAGCCACCATTGAATTATGCTGCTATGAGCATGGGCGTCCATGGATCCCTGTAAGGATCACACGGCTGAACGTGCCTGGAGTCGTTCCCGCTTCCTGTATTCTGTCCTCCTGCTCTGCAGGCTGTTTCCGTGCTCATGTTCAAGTACAATATTGAACACCCTTGTCTTGGCCCTAGATAGTGGTAGCTTCTGAGGAGACAGGGAAATGGCTAAGCCTAGAGCAAGCACCCAGGAGGTCGTGGCAGATAAGGGTGACGTCCCTCTGCTTGAACTGGGTGGTGGCAGCATGAGCGTTCACTGGGTTCTGATGATTCTTAATACCCACCACACATGGCTGTACCTACAATATTTGGTGAACGTTTTCAAAGGGCTGTTGCTGCCTCAGAGACACAGGCTGATGTGTGGCTACCTCCCTTTAAAGGGCACTGGTTCAGAAACACCATGCAGAGCTTTCTCTCCAGGTGAGTGTCACACTCCAGAGTAACAAATTCACATAACTTCACCCCAAGCTTAAAAGCATTTTAGAATCAAGATGTGTTGGGTGCTCTGAGAAACTGTCCCTGAATCCAAAACAGTGTCCACTTGAAGGGCTGCCCACCAGGCTTTAGGAACAAAGGGAGTTCAGAACGTCATCCCAGTAGTGAAGAGCCCAACTACACAAGCACACATCCACTCCTCAGGTCACTCTCTCTGCAGCCCACGGCAGGACGTCTCCAGAGTGACACCACATTGCCCCGGCTGGAGACACAGAGGCACCTGGTGGACAAAGTGAGCAGGTCCTGGGCAGCATGGAGACTGGCACTTTCCGCAGAGGGGAAGGGCTTCTCGAGAGCGACACAAACCGACTCCCTCCCAGTTCTGCTGCTGTGGGCACTACTGTGAAGATTCCACCTTGCTACAAGTTTGCTGCTGTAGCAAGTATTTCCTGCCCTTAATTTGGGGCAGGCAAGGAGGATAAGCAGAGATAGAGACATAGGAAAAAAACATTTTGGCTTGTTTAAGAAATGGTTCCCCTAAAATGCAAATAAATGTGTTAAGCTGTAGAGATCTTAACTTAGAAACAGGTTAGCCCTACAAATCTTATGTCATTGTTTGCTTTTTTAAATCCGAAAAAAGGTAAAAGAGAAAACCACTGTCAAAGGATAGGACTTAAGCAACAGTGAGTCCCTCCATCTCTAGTACAGCTCAGCAGCCAGTCCATCAGCCACGGTTATCCCACAAGCGCCTGCACCTTCCTGAAAACGCCTCCACATCTGCTTCCCTGTACAGTGCCCGTCTGTCCGCCTGCCCCCATGTCCAGGTGCAGCACCGCAGCCCCCCAGCACAAACCAGGCCTTCGCAGCTGGGCTCACACTGCGGATGAGAGCTGCCCCCACTCCCAGTGGCCTGGCCCCGCTCCACCCTCCGCCTTTCCACAGCTGGATACTTTGTGCGAGCGATGCTGAGGCGATTCTCTGTCACTCCTTCCCCGGCCCGACAGCTCTGCAGGAGGAGGGCGCGTGCTAGGGCGCCAGTGTCCCGAGCTCACATTCTCCATCTTCAACAGCCAGCCCTCACACATGTACGTGATTCAACTACTTCCTGTCTAAACATGTCAAAAACCCTCATGAAGAAATCAAGCTGTGCTCGTGCTCAGGCCGCCGTGCTAACAGGAAAGAATGCGAAGAGCTGCTGGGGTCCTGGTGCCCATGCCCTTTGATAACAGCTCTCAGTAGTTAAGTCTGCTGCCCAGAACAGCCTTTGCCTTGTCCACATCCACAGTGGCGGACAGTGGCGGACAGTGGCGGGCAGTGGCGGGCTGGAGAGGGGACCCAGAGCAGCTCCCGCCACCACAGGGCCTGTACATCCATCTGCACTGTTTACATCTGAGTTTCTGAGACCCCTAACCAGGGTGGGATTCAGAGTGCCAAGGGACAGCAGCTTATTCAGGTCCATACGCACGCAGACACCATGTCCACCTGAACAGAGCCTTAGGGTGGAACAGGCAGCAGTCCCATTACGGACACCGTCACGTCTCATGAACATGTTCCCATTGGCTACCTCAGCCCAGAGTCTAGGCCTACCTCTCTGCAAGGCTCTCCTGACTCAAATATTTACATTCAATTATGTGAGCCTGGGTTACCTAACTCTGAAAATTACAGAGTGAGTCGGAGGAAAAAGGATTAATATTTGTTGAGTATTACACACCAGACACTGTGCTGGGTGGTGTTTTCACTGACTTAACCCCACAACTCTGTGAATCTGACTTAGTACCTGAGGTTAATAGGGACTAAGTGAACTCTCCAAGGTCACACATACCCTGTTCACAGAAGTCAGCTCCAACTCGGGTAGCATTAAAGTTAATGTATACAACAAAACTGCTACCAAGATAGAGCAACAGTAATTTCCACACTCCGACCTTCACACAGACACCAGTGGGATTTTCAGAGTGCAGGAAGAGGCAGGGTTGCTGGACTGTTGGAAACACCACTTCTACCACCCTAGTTCCCTTGTTTGTGAGGACACGTTATGACCCTGCCTGCTAAGAAAGCTGAGAAAGCCATTACTATCTCTGCTGAGAATCCCTGAACTGTCTGTTTTCTCCAAACAGTTTTCACCAAATGCATCTCTAAATGCACTTTATGTTTCAGACCTTAGTGAGGCACATGTTATGCTTTCACTTTGGTCAGCAGGTGTTTTATAAATAGCCCCTAACATTCACCCATGACATCAAAGCCTAGCACATCTGCAGGACTAGGGCCCCAGTCTTTTCTACACAGCAAGAACATCAGCAAAAGCTCTGAAAGCTCACAGAACACAAATGCCATGCTGACACGTGGAAAATGAGGGACTGAACCTGTGCCCACATCCAGTGTCTGACTAGCTGAGGTGGCCCTGACTCCACAGGAGAAAGAGCAGATGCCTCAAAGCCTCTGAAGTTTGAACATCTATAACAAAAGACAGAAAAGAAGCATAGAATTTAATTGCTCCTTAGCCATTTATGTATAGCAACAAATGTCCATAGTGAAAGAATCACACCCACAAGACAGCTGGTATTTAGCCAACAGTGGTTTAGACGGTAACTTCTAACACACCAGACAACTCCAGGTACAGAAGTGGGCACCGAGCTATACCCAAATTTGCAGCCAAGTGCAGAGGTTGCCATGGGGGTAGACCAGCCCTGCTACCCCAGGACCAGTGTTGCACCCCAAGGCAGCTCCTACCCAGAAGGGCGGGTAGCCCAGGGCCCATTGGAGGATGTGTTCACCAAGCCACACACATTCGTGGGGACATGCACAAGACCCCTACTCTGGGCCTCGGTCATTTAGCGGAGTTGGTGCAGGCATCAAGCACCTGCCATGACAGGTGGGCCCTGACTCACTTGGCACAAGCGAAGTGGTCTGAAGGTGAGAAGGTGGAGCACTCCACCAAGGGAACACAAACAGCAAAGCGGTTTCACTCACACGCGGTTGTGGTGATCTCTGTTGTCACATTTATTTTCAGGAAAAATTTAACACCCCAAGTACTACAGTCAATCAGAATCTGAGTAAAACTACCAGGCCAGTATTTGAATCTGTTTGCCTCCCACACAAAGAATGGATGCAAAATTTTAAATAAAATTGTGTTCAGTTCTAGTTGGTGGGAAGTGGGAGAAGGCAGAATACTAGGAAAAATCAACCTTCAGTTTTCTCAAGTTAAACGCAGTAGTCATTAGTTTTCAAAGCCTGATCAGGAAAGAACTGATGAGGCTGATGTAACAAAGGAACTATGCAAATATCACATAAATCAGGCCACAAATCTAAGGAAGTATGAAGGCAGCACATGAACAAGGAAAGCAGCAGTACATCGGGAGACACAACATAACTCAGAGGTGCCCAGGCCTGAGCCCCAGCCGTTCCAGCCCACGTGCTGCGTGCTGGCACCGGATCCCCACAGGAAGCAGGGCACAGATGACTAAGTGACTCCTAACTACGCAGGGATCAAAAAATCCATTCATACAGTGTGACTCTGGTGGAGATTTACCTTAGGTATTTTATGCCACAAAAGATATCTAGGGTTAACAAGGGCATAGCTAAAATATGGTCACTTTTTCTTATTAAGCCACATCTACTCTTTAGGCCCTGTGTGAGAGACAACTATCCCAAGAAACAGAAAGGAAATTACATTTAAAACAAAATGCTATGTTGTGCCTTCTAACTGTCTCTACCCAGCCTTAGATAAACAATACAATACAGCGTTCATTGTGATAAACTTACTTTCCATGCAGCAAGAAGTGTCTTAAAATCAGCTGCCAGTCTATGCAGCCCCAGACCTCTCAAATCAATGTAGTACCTGGAACATTTTGCCCAGCACCATGGACAGACAGATTGCCAGCCACGGCTGGGCACAGTCTAATCTGAGGGTCAGGCTGAGCAAAGAGGAGACTGGGGGTTTTCTTTAAGTTCAGATTTCTACTCTTCGGGCCAATACTTCCTCAGCTGGCAGGTCCCCAAGACCAAGGCTGGGCACTGCTGCGGCGAACATGGGGATGCCATGGGTGTTTACAGCAGGGCAACACCAGTCCCATTCCTGGCACAGAATGTCCAAGTCAGTGGTCCAGAGAAGTTGCTTACATTAGAAAAATGTTGCAGAATTCATGACGTATTTCTTGTACCCATAATTTCCAAGGAAAATGCCCCTTTTGTAGTAAAACAAAAACCTGTGTGGTAATTTTTTAGCATACTCTGCTTTCCCTTTTGAGACACAGGATTAAAAGCCTCAGTGGAGAAGAGGATGTTGAGCTCCCATCTGTGGGTCACCCCCAGACTGCTCGCCAGGCCCTGAGGACACAAAGTCCGGCTTCTAACCCAGGCAGGCTAGAAGGAACCGCTCCCTGCCATCACCTCTTCCCAGCCTCCCAGTGCTGAAGCCTCCCAGAAGACCTGAAGTTAATTCCATGTCTACAAAGCTGATGAAAAGACCTCTCCAGCAGCTTCTTGACATCTTCCTATTTTTTATGAGTCTTCCTCATCCCTCAGACAAGCCACACTGGCCCAGAGCTGCTCCTAGCCCTGCAGCCTGCTGTGCAGAGGTGGACGATGCCTCTGCCCCTGCACACTGCCTGCAGCCAGGCCCTGCGCCTGCAGCCCCTCCTCTGGAGCCCGCCTGGGGGCCACAGGCCTTGCACTCTCAGGCTGCATCACTGTTGCTGGGAGCTGTGGCTGATGTGCTCCTACATTACAGGATCAAAATGGTCTGGAGCTGGAAAGGACTTTATAAGGACTAATCTTTCAGATATGAGTGCCCAAACTGCAATCCCAAACCCATTTATCTATCACACAGTGCCAACACTACAATTAAACCTGAATACTGAGGCTTTAGCTTAGAAAAACCAATTTATATGTATCTTTTCTCTTAAAAGAAGACAAAAACAGGCACAGCATGGGTTTGTTAGATTCTAGCCCCTCTAAAGAAATCGTAGGCACAAAGAGACTGAGTGCTACACCAGAATCTCCCAGACCCTAAGGGATGGGGTTTTAGCTAGAAATCCTGGATCCCAAGTCCCTTGAAAATGTACTACCTTTCTGTTCAAGACCTACCCATGGTTATCCCTGCTCTACATAGTTCACATATGATTTGGGGGCTGGGGGTTATGTTGGGATGAAACCCAGGGCCTTGAGCCTACTAGGCAATGAACTCCTCCCAGGCCAGTTACCACCATTGACTTAAGCACATCTGCCCTTAAATAACATGACTCAAATTTCAGCCACTTCCTATAAGGACTGTGAGTGCCCAAAGTGCTGACCTGGCAGTCAGTTGTGCAGCCACTGACCAGCATGTCTGAGACAGGGCAGCACCATCTCCCATGGGGCAAGTCCTTTCTTCCCTGGCAGACAGTGAAGCACGCCACTGTCCGTTCCTCAGCTCCCGGGAGTAAATACACATGACATTTTGCAAAGACAAGGAAAGTGGCCTCCCAAGATAAAAGTGCAGCAAAGAAACAAAAAGCAGTAAGGCTGGAAGTGACATCTGGGTATGAAAGAGCAAAAGCATGGGATGGCAACCTGCGCTGCCCAAGAGACACCCCGCCACAGCCAGGAGGGTGGGTGGACCCCACAAGGAGGAGGAGGAGGACAGAGGTGAGGACCCAGGGAAGCAATGCTACCCAGAGACCTTGGCATGAAAAGACCCTCAGAGGGCTGTCACAACAAAGGTGAAGCGTTAAGTTCCGGCAGCTCATTCAAACTGAGAGAGAGACAACCTATGCCACTCCAAGACCCACTTACTCCAGGCCAAAATGAACATGAACAGAGAAGGAAAGCTACCGCATCTGCGTCGCTCTGAATTGGGGAATTTGTTTTTGGTGTTGGGGAATGAAACCAGGGCACAAAGCTGCTGTTCGAATTGCTGATGACTTTTATGAAGAAATACAGTTCTCAATGTGTCTAATGTTTAAAATATGCTGCACAAATATTAGTTTTACTGTTACGTGCCATTTCCATATACATTTATAACCAACAGTAAGAAAAGTTTTAAACATTTTGACAAAGGTGTTTAAAGGTTGGGGTAGGTAATTTTCTTGTAGACTATGCAGATCATTTCTGTCCATAGCCCAGTTACTGTACAGAGCAAGCATTCTGAGAACCAGATGTATCCAAGTACAGAGTCCCTCTACGCAGTTCTGTTCCTGGCAGGGTCAACCTGAAAACCTGTTCTTCACTGGCAGAACAGAAGCCAGCCTGAAGGGTGACCCCACCACTTCCTGGGGAGCTGAGAGGTGTTTTGCTTTTCGTGCTCAGCAGCAGTCACCACCTCTGGCATCTCCAGTGCACAGGCCATGCCACAGGATGTTCAGATGACACTAGAGGGGGACCTGCTGACTCGCCAAGCCATAGAGTAGAGCTATACCAAAGGCAGTTTTCCCAGCTCCAGATCAACCTCTGCCCATCCTTCACTGCTGTCCAGAGCCCTGGGGGAGGGTGGGCAGGTGGTGCCTCTTACTCCTATTATGGCTTAACTCTAAGTGGCCCAAGCCTCATGTACTTGGAAAGAGACTGGACCGTGGGACTCACACTGTCAGGAGGTGCATTCTGGTCAGAGGATGTAGGTCACTGTGTGCACCACCTAGAGGGGTCCCTGGCTCCTCCTCGGACCTCTCCTTGTTTCCTGTTGCTGTGCCATGAGTAACTTCCCTCGGCGAGGCCCCACCACCACACCATCCTGCCTTGGAGCCATGCACCGAAAGGTGAGCCAAAATAAACCCCTCCCCTTCCTGAGGTTGAGGGTGTAACAAGCGCATAACCAAGACAATTCCCAAGTCGTCACAACACATGTGTGCTCTGGCTGTCTCTCTCCAGCACTCCCAGGTTCATGTTTCCTGCATCTTCGACTTTTCCATTTTATACTGAGCTGGTTTAAACTGAACCTGCAGGTGTCCTTCACAGCATGGTCATCTGGACACCCCTAAGAGCAGCTCAGCCAGCCAGGGCAGCACAGACTGTCAGGGAGGGACTGCAAGAGGTGTGATGCTACCTGGAAATAGGAAGCTATGCAGGAGGGTCACCACTGATGCCTGTGTGATGCACAGTTTGGAGCGAGGAGCTGCAGAGGCACAGGTGGGCTCCCGCCAGAGCAGTGGGAGGGCTTAATGCCTATCTGAAAACTTGTGGAAGCAATACCTGATGCTTTAGTCAATGTCTGTAATATTACCCACAGATTTCACCCTCCACCCGAGGTCTGTCTCCTACACTTATCCAGAATGTCTGCACTGTGCCCGGTACTGATTCCTAGGTCCGAGGTAGCAGTCAGGTTTTATCCATTATGGGGCTGGAGTGCAGCGTGGGCAGAGCTCAGTGTGTACAGAGCCGGCTTCAACCCAACCAGGGCCAGATGGCTCAGCGACGGAGCACTTGCCTGGCGTGTGCAAGGCCCTGGGTTCAGTCTGCAGGACAACCCCACCCTCCACACCCATCTACAGCAGAACAGATGGTTATGTTTTCTTAGGCTGGGCACATCACAAACACACTTCAGCACACTTTCAAGTGTTTTAAAATATCTTTATTTGCTAAAGATCTTGACATGAAATCTCTCCTTCGTTAAAGGACATCCCTGGCATTTATCCTGAATTACTTGAAACCAAGCAAGCTCTGGTCTCCCCCCGACCCATCTTCAGAGAAGGAGGCTGTGCGGTGTGGGCTGCTGTAGACACATGCGGCCTTGGTGCCCCTCCTCAATATTTTTGGTACTGGGAATGGAACTCAGGATCTTGCACTTGCTAGGCAGGTGCTGTGCCACTGAGCTATATTCCTGGCCCTGCCCTTCCTCATTTCTGACCTTTCTGGTTCTGGCCTTAGGACCACTCAGCTGGCCAGTACAGCCCGAACACCCTGCCCTTGGGGTCTGAAAGCAGTCACACAATTTGAAAGCAGACGATGGGGGCTGGAGTGCAAGAGCAGGGAACAGAGGGTGTGACCCAGACGCGCTGCAAGGTTGGGCGCCTCCTCCTGGGGTCTGGACAGGCAGGTACCGGCTGCCCTCCAGCCGGCTCAGATGGATTGCTGTCCGCCCCAGAGATGAGGCAGCGTCTGGGTTTGGTGCCAACATCTCTCCAGCTGGCAGGACATGCCGGTCCACACTGCTGCCGCCGGAGGCCACATTCACTTGGTGCTGTGCACTGAGCGCTGCTGTGCTGCTCACCGACTCAGTTCACAGCAGAAACAGCATAAGCAAGTGCAGGAGGAGGGAGAGGCTCTGCTTGCCTGCAGCGCCCAGTAAGGATGAGGGTGCACAGCCTCAGCAGACACCTCAGCGGCCCATGGCCCTGCCATCTCCTCTCAAGGCAGATATCAATCTGGAGCCCGTCAGTTACCCCATCAGGTCGTGTTAGTGAGAGCCGGCTGAGGACAACAGCCCGGAGGGGTTATAAATCCCAGAAATGTAGAATTTACTAGTCAGATCACCAACAGCTTCTTCTCCCTTTAAAAAGTACAGAAGCTGCCGTGGCATCTGCTCTGATGATCTACCTTACGGTCTCACAAGTCACAGGTAGCCGTGGGGCTGGTGCCCACCAGGCCTCCTGGTTCTGAGCTGCCCAGGCTCTGCGACTCACTCAACAGCCCACAAAGCTCAGCAAGTGTCCTAGGGCTCCTTCCCTTTCATCTGGATTTTCCCCACTGACATTTTCTGGTGTCAGCAACCCAGGAGTCTGGAGCTGAATGAGACCTACACGTGGACACACAGGACCACTCACAGGGGACAGCCTCAGCTGCCACCCAGGTGACCTCCTCTCTAGGGGAAGCAGTTACTCTCCAGGCAAGGGTGGGAACACACCAAGGCAAAGTCTCCAGAGGAAGGCACTGCAGGCACAACACTGAAGACCCCCGAGACCCAGTAGCACCCTGCAACTCAAGAGACATGGCCACCACCCCACACACCTCAAAGAAATGGAGCTGCTCCCAGGGAGGGGCTTTCTGAATTGGAGTCCAGGTGAGTGCAAGTCCTGGGCCTCAGACCACTGCTCTAGGCCAACCCCAGCTGGTACACATGGACTCAATGAGGGGGTAGCTAAATAAGGGGTTTCAGGGTCAAACAATCTTCCAAAACCAAAGAACTTCAAGTTATTTCCAAGTGTTCTGAACTTCGTGTCTATGCCAAACATATGCTTTTCAGCAGGAACCCTTGAGTCCCTGTGAATCCAGAGGGTGATGGGAAGGAAGGAACTTAAAATCACAGTGGTGTCTTCTACCACAGGAGAGAGGACAGAGACATGGCTGCTTGTGCTGGGTGCCATACCATCAGAGCTGATGGTTGGAAGAAGGGAGTGTGGCCATGTCCACACTGGCAAGGTGTGTGGCCATTTCTCCAGTGTCCACACACAGACACACAGCACTCCCACCAATGGACAGCTCTTCTACTGCAGTGTGAGTTTCCAGAAATCCCTTCCTCCTTCCTGAAAGGGAATCTGACAGAGTGACAGCAAAGCCACTGCTCCTGCTCTTGGGGCCAGGTGAACAGTTATCTTTAAAATGGCAATGTTAAGAAATATGAAAAATGTCCCACAGTCACCCTTTTCAAGTGCTACAAACTCCTTTTTGTTGTAATGGAAAGCAGCTCAATAAAATCCCCAAAGCTAAGCAGCCAAACGTTATTTAGGGAAGAGAATGCTCCTTAAGAGCTGCACTGGATGGAAATTACTTACTAATTAATTGAACACTGTAGCTATAAAACACATCTTGCCACATGTGCTGAACACAGGTGCATTTTTAATGTTCTATTAAACTAACACAAGCAGAGTCTTCAAAGACTATTGATGGGGACCCTCTAACCAGGTTGGCTGGTTTTCTGTCCTTTGGGCCCTCAGGGAATTGACAGGCTGGCTGCCCTGAGATTTGCTGGAATAAATGAAAGTGTGCGCCTGACATTTCAGACCATGTGGTTTCACTTTTGGTTTACATCAATGCAGTGGTTCTGTGGTAACTGCCACAAACCTTGAAATCACACTCTTTCCTCCTCCTCCCAATCCCTCTATTCAGGGCACGCGTGGAGCCTGGCTCCAACACCATGCCCGGGCAGAGTTCCTGTGACCACTCCTTTCAGAGCATCCAAGGTGAGCCCAGCATGGCACCATTTCCTCGGCTGACTCTGGACCCCGAAGCTGGATCTCTGTTTGTCTCCCTGAGGCACACGGCTCAACTTCCACGGGAAAGATGGGGGTCAGGTGGAAAGATGGGGTTACAAGAGGGCTTTGAAGCATCTGACTGCACCACTCACTGTAGAAACCTCAACCGCTGCAAGTTCTCTCGCTGGAAGCCAGCAGGCACCAGGATCCCTGGCTTTGCCTCCTGAGCCAGGAGGCTGGAATTACTGGCAGCTGTGGCCTTGCTCCTCCTGGAGCCCAAGGCTGCCACCTCCTCTGCCATTGAGCTGGTTCCTGTGGTTTCCACAGCTCGGACCCATCCCTCACCCCTCCTCTTCCTCAGCAGCTGCTCCTAGCTTCTAATGGTCTCCACCGGGACTCCCTCTCACACCTGGCCCCACCTCCCAGGGCCTTCCAGCTGCCCTCTGAACACAGCCAAGACCACTCTAGGCCAGAAGGGGAGGGAGAGGGAAGCGAGCCAGGAAACCCAGGGTGTTTACAGAATGGAGAGGGGGGGGATGAAAAATCAGTGGGAACAAATCCCACCCAGATGCTGCTGCTGAAGGCAAAGGTGATTTGCTCTCCGAGCTCAGCTACCTCAGCTCAACCCTTCATCGCTCAATCACCGAAGATGAGAGGCCTGGGTCAAGGGACCTGCAGTTCCTGTTTGCAGTGCTATCTGTGACTACCCTACCCATCCTGACCCATCCTGGACCCACTAACGGTCACTGGCAAAGTTCCAAGGCAGCCAAGGGAAGATTAGGAGTCCTTGATTTATCTCTCCCCTTCTTACTTCGCCACATTATAGCACGGTAACAAAAGAGCACCATCTTTTCCAAAGCACCTTCTTCTACTTCAGAAAAAGAAGGAAAAAATACCTTTATATTTCCATTAAAACACAAACAGCCTCACTGGGGAGGGACAGAGACGGCTGGCTGCCCAGTGTCCAGCGAAGTCTCACTGCAGCCATCTTCTGACACCTGAGATGCTCGATCTGGAGCCACAGAATGTAGTCAGATAGGAAGCAGAACACACACTCCAGACGGAGGGCAATGAGGAAACATGCCAAGGAGCCAAGGGCTCCAGATGCTGGCGCGGCCACACCTGGCAAACTCTGCAGGTGCAAACAGCCCACAGCCCACTGGTGCCCACCCTGGGGGGCCCAGCACTGCAGATGAGGGGTATGGAGGACATCACCACTGCAGAGTGCAGGTACCACTGCAAGGACTCTGCCTGCCTGGCTGTGGCCAGTGTGCTCCGGGAAACCCCAGGCCACCTCGCCAGCACCCACCAAGGACCTGCCCACATTAAAGGCCACACTTGGTAAGGAGACTTGCAAGGTGCATGCTTGGCTTTTCATATTCCCTTTTTTCTTTCTGGGATACACCATTTTGAAAAACTTCTGAAAATGTCTGTACAGTACAGGACGAGGTAAGGCTAAAGAGGGCTTAAGACTACACGATAAAATTAAAATTTTTATCCATGTATACATAACAATACATATTATTATGTATTTTTGCACAAATTGTATATACCCAAGTAAATTTTTAAACATGGAATGTGATATGTTGAAATAAAAACCGCAAAAAGGATACATAAAGTGGAAAAATTTCAATTTCAAATTCTCTAGCTGCCTTTTCCTAAGATGTAGGTGAAATTATAAAAAATAAGTTTATGGGGTTTACAACTGGAACAGAGTAGATTAACAACATCATCCAGAGCACAAGTTTCTCATCCTATACTGGGGAGTCACTGGCAACGAGACGGACATTTCCTGGTCTCCACCGTGGAGTCTGACAGAGCGTGCACACAGGAGTCCCATGCTCAGATGAGCCTTGAAAGTGGATAGCTCAGGGGCCCTCAGCACTAATGTTCTTAGCGTGTACATCACGCACAGCGTTTTCGATCTAGGCACCTTACTGATTGTGCCAATTCATCAAGAACTTTAATAAACAAAATAACAGAACTAAAAGTGCGTCTTCCCACAGCTGCCTTCTTTTTTCAGGAGAACCCTGCTCTCCAGCCCTCTCTTCCCATGCCTCCTCCTCAGTGAGGAACGGCCTGGCTGCTTCTGGCTGGACGGGACTAGGCTGCCTTCTCTGGAGGCCAGACAGGCCCTTCATGTGAGGAAATCTGCCAGTAACCTTGCAGACAGCCCAAGTCTGAACTTCCTATTTGCGTTCACTACTGGCCAAGCCAGGGCACTGCCAAATCTTTGGAGAAAGGACATCATTTTATTTCACTAAGGGGAAAATCTATGTATTAAAAATAAATTGTAGGAAAAAATCTTGACTCAAGAAAATCCCCCACAATGCCACACAGCCCAGGGATCTGTGTCTGCAAGCTAAGAGCTTCCTCCCATCTCCCCTGCCCATGTGCTAATAGCACAGGGGCTCAAGAACAGACAGCACAAACCTGGTTATTCCGCATTAGGCAGTTTCCGAGAGCCAGCCTGATCTGAATTTCAGGAGCACATAACTGGGCTGAAATTAGGTTCTGGTACTGTGTTAGTTCTTGATATTTATAAATGGTTATTATACCCCAGACCACAACCAGTTATCAATAACCTATAACTGTGACAGCAGAGGCAGCCTCTGAATTAGCACAAACCTAAACAAAGGAAGAGCAAAGGGTCTTTGTGAGCAATTAATACAGCTTTCTTTTTTTCATTTTCAATCATAACTGATGCTTCCTGGTGTTAGTTTTTGTGATGGTGTTGCTTATTTATCCTGGTGCCTTAATATAACAATCATCCCACAGGGCTGGGCACTCTCTGACACATGGGAGAACTATTACATTACTAAAAGGGAGCGCTCAGCCCAGCACCAGAGAGTACCATGAGAGGGCAGCTGACTGGGGCAGCCAGGATGTTCTGAGGTGGGTGCAGGGCAGCTGTGGCCAGGCTGGGGTTCAGCTCAGGAGGGAGCCCTTGCCCTGCATATGAGCCCCTGGGTTCAACCCAGGCAGTCAGGGGCTGGATGAGAACACTGAGTCAGAAAGGTCAATCACAGGAAATCAAAGTATCGAATGCTATGACGGCATCGACAATATCTATGGGACTCAAAAGTCTCCAAGCTTTAGGAAAGTGAGCTGTTACCGGACCCACAGTGATGATATCCCATGCATTCCGCTGGAACAAGCCTCTCTTAGCCCTGTCAGTGGGTGTGGAGCACTGTAAGCAGCTGCAAGACTCAGGGACAGCGGGCACGGAGGAGGCAATGAAAATGGCCGGTGCGCGTGCCATAGCCATGGGCTTGGGGGAGCTCTGCTTGCCCAGGGACTGGGCAGAACTGGGAGCCGAGGGCAAGAAAGAGTGGTGGGCACTGAGGAGGCACTCACACAGTCCAGGGGCGAGGCCCCAACCTGCGAAGGCAGTCTTTCTGATCTTAAACAAAATGCTGTGTTTTTTCCCCATTCCGAACGCCCCTGGCTATGGGTTTGTCATAGATAGTTACTATATTGAAGTATGGTCCTTCCATACCTAATTTATTCTGGGCTTTTATCAGGAAATAATGTCATATTTTATCAAAGGCAGTATTTTCTTTTCTTTCTTCTTCTTTTTTTTTTTTTTTTTTTTTTTTTTGGTCTTTTTGAGACAGGGTCTCACTATGCAGTTCAGGCTGGCCTTAAGCTCACTTTGTAGCCAGGCTGACCTCAAACTCCAACAATCCTATTGCCCCAGCCTCCAGAGTGCTGGGATTGTAGGTGTGCACCAGCACGCCCAGCTGAAAGGGCAGCATTTTCTCTAACTACTTAAATGACCTATGATTTTTATCCTAGATTTATTTATGTACAGTATTACATTTATTAATGTGCATATATTGAAGAATCGCATGCCTGGAATGAAATCAACTTGAACATAATACGTGATTTTTTCATGTGATGTTAAGTTCTATTTGCAAGTACTGTATTTTATTGAATATTTGTGCATCTATGGTCATCAAGATTATTGGCATATACTTTTTTTGGTGTTTTCTTATCAAGTTTTGGCAGCAGGGTAATAGTTCACAGCATGAGTGTAGAAGAGTTTCTTCTCATTATACTTTCGGGACAGTTTGAGGCGTATTAGCATTAGCTCTTCTTTAAAAGTCTGGTAAAATTCAGCAGTAAATTCATCTCATCCTGGGCTTTTGGGGGCAGCTTTTCATTATGGCTTTAATCTCATTGCTTGTTAGTGACCTGGTTTTGTTTTGGTTTGGTTTCCAAATGTCACCTTGGTTCAGTTTTGGCAAGTCGTATATATCTAGAAAGTTACTTCTCTTCTAAATTTTCTACTTTATTAGCATATAATTTTCAAAACATCCCCATATTTCCCTGCAATTTCAGTGTATGCACTGCAATATCCTCCTTCTCTACGTGCGTCTCTACTTTGCTTAGTCTGGCCGAGGATTTCGCAACTTTGCTTCTCTTTTCAAAGGACCACATCCGGGGGCTGGGGATGTAGCTCAGTGGAGTAAGCGCCTGCCTAGCAAGCGCAGGGGCCTGAGTTCGATCCCCAGTACCGCAAAAAAAAAGGACCACATCT
The DNA here is from genome assembly GCA_004027595.1 of Dinomys branickii. Taxonomy (NCBI): domain Eukaryota; kingdom Metazoa; phylum Chordata; class Mammalia; order Rodentia; family Dinomyidae; genus Dinomys; species Dinomys branickii. The sequence continues at coordinate 700 of PVLD010004835.1, read as the reverse complement.
GTATTTCACTTCTCTTCCACCTTGTTCTTTCAGTATTTGTCTCGGTTCAGATCCTTCTTACTTCTACTGATTTGGGGTTTGCTTTGTTCTTGTTTTTCTAAGGCCTAGAGATAAATCATTAGATCATTTTTTTAAAATAAAAGTACAAAAACATATTAACAAACAGACACCAATTAGCATAAAAAATAGTACAATCACAACTGATCTATAGACAAGGTGACATGGTCTCAACAGTGGTTATTTCCTTATCCATTGATATCTTCGAAGTGTAAATATATGAACCCATATACAGACATGCAAAATGGGTCCAACCATTAATCCTCTCAACAACAGAAAAACACAAAAACCAAACATCCAAAGACAGAAAACAAAACAGGCAAACAAACAAAAAAAAAAACCACCAATAGTTGCTGTTTTGCATATTGATATCTTCGAAGTGTGTGTTCAGGATAATACATACAGACATACAAGATTGATCAAATAACCCGTCATCGATTATTGCTTAGCATTAAGTGATATAATACAATAGTAGAACCATGTTAGCCCTCCTGCATATATGTATATTCATATGTACATACATACATTTCTGTCTCTTTCTTTTCTCCTTTCCCTCGTCCCATCTGTTCTTTGTTTTTGAACAGATTTCCTTCATGTCTCTTAGTTTATATTCCCACGCTCGGGTTCTTACACCAGTGATACA